>WACJ01000369.1:0-279420 GCA_008973525.1 Stenopsyche tienmushanensis
GTTGCAATAATTATATTGGTTTAAGGGGTTACATGGGTTTCGCAGTTTGAAAAAATCGATTTTTTTTTTAATTATCTTATTAATTTCTACAACATCTTGAGAATATTATCCTAAATTTTTAAGTCGATCCGAATAAAAGTTTCTGAGATACAACCCAGGGAAGGTGCGTGCTCAAAGTCAGTCAAACATACTCTGGTATTCTCAAAGCCCAACCTTACGGTGAAGATCTTCTTATCAACAAAAAAGAATACGTTGGACATGTGCAGAAGATGATGAGTACCCATTTACGTGATTTAGTCAACAAAATAGCTGAGGAAAAAATAGTCAACGGTAAAAAAACTAGAAAAAAAAACTCTTTCTGGCAAAGGTAAACTTACTGGTAAATTAATTGACAAATTTACTGTTTATTATGGTTTGGCAATAAGAAGAATTTTGTGAGTCAGCGGAAAAATGAAAGACGCTATATGGGCTACATATTATCATTACAGCTCTACAGACAAAAATCCTCAGCACGGAAATTGCCCGAAAGGTCCAGACTCCTGGTGCGCTTGGCAGCGAGCATCGGCTACGAACACTCTTTAATCATTCAAACATGATTATACTCCATTACCAAATTATGTTTTGACTGCAATGAAACCTATCTATGAAGATCTCAGTAAAAATGAGCTTCTGGAGCGGTGTGTTGGTGGTTTCACACAAAATAATAATGAAAGCTTGAACCAAAATACTATATCTGGAAGGTTACTCCAAAAATACTTCCTGCTGGTTCAAAGATCGTTAATATTGCTGCATTAGTCGCTGCTTGCACTTTTAATGAAAGAACATTAGCTTCATTATTATTTATGCAAGGTATGGATTAAAAACTTGGTTGAAATTCCCACGAATATGTCCGAAATTCAGATGAAAACCGTATGTGCGCAGCCGAAAAAAAATCAGCGAGCGAGACTCGCGAAGCTAGGATTCATCATAGACAAGAGCAAAAGGATGCCCTGGACATTGCAGTTACTGCAGGTTCTTTACTTTATCGCCCAGGAATCGACGATTCAATGTAAGTTACAAAAAAAAAAAAAAACCAGTTTTATTGTTACTCAAAACTTTAAACGCGTTTTTCTCGAAACTGTGTTTTCAAAGTTGTTTGTCAAAATTTCTCAAAAACTACTTAACCGATCTTGATGAAATTTTACACTAACCTTCAAGATATAATTCACAAGAATTTGGACGAAGGACTCTTTTTTTTTTCAATCACAACTATTAAAAAAAATATATATACTGAGCAAATTTCACCAAAATTTGCATTTTTTTGTAAAAAGGTCTACCAAAAATCCAATTTTTTTTTTTGTTTTTTTTCCTTCGTTCAGATTTTAGTTTATAGCCTTAACTAAAAATAAGGATATTTTTTTTAAATTTAAAATGATCCTGTCATGAGTTCTACTGTCAAAACGCTTTTTGGAGGGTCACGGGAAATGACGTCACAATGGCGGAGTTTTGAATATTTTCTTTTGAAAATTTAAAAAATTCTTTTTCAAATGTAAATCTTTATGAATATAAAAAGTTAGAATAAAATATTTCAATTTTTACATTAAAAAAAAATTGTTGAAAATAGACCTTTTTTTCGCCGAGTAAACCCATGTAACCCCTTAAGCTACATTTTGACAATCTCGTAATGAGTCCATATCGATCAATTTGACATGGTTTTAATAGCTTTTATAAGAGATAAACAAAGATGTTGACCACATCTTCCGTAGATTTAATAGGAGAGCTTAGATTTAGAGCTTAGCTGCGCGAAAAACGCATGAAAGACGTGTAAAATTATTACGTAAATGTCCTTTTTTTCCATCCATTCTTCGCGCGTTATTTTATTCTAATCAATTTTCTATGTTAAAGTTTTCTTATCTTAATGTTATTTTAGGTTTCTTTGCTTTTTTGCAAGCTACAATCAACGAAACGAAACCTATCCCCCGGAACGGTGCATTTAATAAAATTAGTGAACTCTGTAAGGATTGAATACAACAGATGCACTCTGTCCGTATTAAGAGCTCCATTAAATCGGTATCTGGATACAATGGATGATCCAGCTTTTAAAAGCGCTTTTGAAGTATCTCTCGCTACAAATATAATCCTGAAAAATCTTCATTTTTGCTAAATAAATCGGGAAATATTTTTTAACGATTTTTTCTTGTATGGATATAAAATTCGAATGTGAGCATTGATCGCATAATTGTGTATCACTAGCTATATGCAAATAAGAAAAATTAAAACTCATTAATCACTTAAGCGGCAACGACTCACCGATGAGTCGCTAAATTTTTTGGAAGAAAAAACAATATTTTTTGATCTAAAAATCATTATGCTAGAGACACATTGGTGAATCCAAAACTCGATAGATTTGGTATTATATTTTGGTCTGCAACATGTTTAAACTAAGTAAATGGATATCCTTATTAAAAAAAATAGTTGATAGTGCACTCTAACTTATCGAACCGTAAATTATGAAAGAATCATAAAAAATATTAGGGTGTCCCATAAGTTTCTTTCGTTTTCATATTAAGTAAAAAAATAAACAATAATTTGTATTACATCATAATTTATTGAATAATATATGATCCATTCTGTTCTATTACCTTTGTTCTATTACCCCCGGAAGCCTCATAATGCCTTCTTGCCAAAATTTCCCAGGTTTATTGGCAAAATATTGATCAAAGTACATTTTTATATCATTTTTTAAATTAAAATTTTTACCACGTAAATTTTCAATGAAAGAAATAAATAATAATCTGAAGAGTCAATATCCGGAGAGTATGGAGGATGAGGTAAAACACCCCAGTCAAATGATAATAATTTATTTCTGACGAGCAAAGACACACGAGGCCTGGGGTTATCGTGAAGAAAAACAACGCCTCGTCTGTTCGCTAATTCTGACCGTTTTCTGGCAAATGCATCCTTTAGATTGTCTATTTGGAAACAATATTTTGTTAAATTGATCATTTCATATTGCTGAAGTAGCTCATAATAAATTACCTCCTTCCAGTCCCACCAAATTCATAACAAAACTTTTTTTGGGTGTAGGTTTAGCCACAGTTAAAGCTTTTGTACCCTTGGTCCAAGACCGTTTACGTTGGATATTTTCATAGAGTATCCAACTTTCATCTCCAGTGACAAGTCTCTTCAAAAAAGGTTGGCTATTATGTCGTTGGAGAAGAAGATCGCATGTTGAAATACGCTGAAGTTAATTTGAGTCAGTCAGTTCATGAGGAAGCCACACATCTGAACGATTGATGTAGCCCAATTTTGTCAGATGATTATGTATAACTTGTTAGCTATTTTGCGAACGGTATATCGCGGGTTTTCTTCAACCATGACTATGATTAGATCTGTGTTAATTTGCCAAAGACACTTATAGGACGACCTAATACAATGGCATCTATATTAAATAAAGAAGCACCCTGATTGGCACTGTACAAGGAAACAAAAGGGAACTACCTAAAACAAGGATACTATGGCTCGCTTTTTATATTATTTTATACATCTAATGAATTTATACATCTTTTAATTTATAGAAATAAGCCGAAGAATAGTTGTTTATTGAGGTTAAAACGTAAATCAGTAAGAATTCAAAATGAGAGAATATTCGGAAAAGCTTTTATGTTTCAACTAGCAGGATGAACATGATGAAATTTAATACCAGGGATGGTATCAAGAGAAGCTAATATCCAAAGAACTTCAAAGAGCTCACGTTTGTCACACAAATGGTGTCAGATGCTGTAAAAATAATAAGATTTATTAACAAGATTAGCTTTATCAGAAGAAAAAAATTCAAATAGCTTTTTATATCGAAAAATTTAATTTAAAATGGAAATTTATTTGAATAGTTTACAAAACATATACAGTAGAACCTCGATTATCCGGATTGTTCAAAATAAAAATATATAATTTGCTGATTTGCATGTGGAGAATTGTGTCCACTTTTACCCCACAAATGTGATGGATTACATATTACGAAGTTTACTAATTGTTTAATATCAGAAGATGGAAACTCAGAGCGATAAGTTATGAAAAAATCAGGAAATACAGATGTTGACGAATGTATTTTTATGAGGTTCATACAAAGACGATCAACTGGGCAGCCTATATCTAGTACATTATTATGTGAAAAAGAAATATTTTTCAATACAAAATTAAATGGAGATTCCATCTTCAAAGCAAGTTCGGAGTGGCTTGAAAATTTCAAAGGACGAAATGGTATCAGGGAATTTGAAATTCACGGAGAAAAGCTTTCTGCTGACATACCTTCAGCGAACACATTAATTGACACATTGAAGCTATTCATGGAGAAGGAAGGATTCAACGAAGAGTTTCTACTTTCATCCCCAATTAGTCCAGATAATGGAGGTTCTACTGTATTCTTAATTACACTTATTGATTTCATTAATAAAATGTGGCATTTCCTAATGTAAGACCATCCTCCCAGGTAGGTTAGTAATGACAAAAATGCACTACTTAACATGGAACCATTATACTTTTTGTAAGAATGTAATGAAACCACTGAACATAAAAATGTCGAATCACAGTTTTGGCTTTGAAAAAATCGGAAAGCATCCCTCTTTGGTGCAATTATTTTGATTATGGATTTCTATGATTCGATTCATCTACCACATAAAAATAGATCCTTTGCTACATTTATATCGTATAAATCAGAAAGCCCATCAAATTTCAGATGCTTTAGATCGATTCTTAAGTCTTTCGGCCGAGACACGAAGCACTAAGAATTTATAATATCACTAACAGCGCATCCACTCCATGCGTTTCAAATGAACATTTCGTTAAAATGTTAATGCCCCCGGGCATAGATATTTCTACGAAAGCCATTCAAAAACAATCAGGGTTGGATGCGATCCAAAAAAAAGCCCGCTCTACGAAACAAATCATCACAGTATGTCGGCAGAATCAAATGTTTACGACCGCTTCCGATGCTCGACTTATCTATCCGTCATAAAAATATCAAATTTGTACATTGCTCCGGCGAGAAAGAGGAATACATACGAGAAAAGAACGAAAGCACATGACGTTGGATGACATGTGCTCGAGATACGTTCCGCATTCTGGATTTTTTTTTTGTTAGATTCGAGCCATCGCCAAAAAAAGTTGAATGTTATCTTTTTCGCATACAGTGCCCTCGAGGCGGTGGGATGAAGATAAGGCCATATATTAAGGCAAGAAACATCCAAACCCAGCGAAATATTTTCTCGAAACAATTCAGGGCGAATCGATTGGACAAGGATATGATTCGGTTTTCTGCTTGATTGATATTTTGTTCAATTCTTGAGTTAGCAATGAATGTGCCGTTGAATTAGTAGACGATTGAATGCCTGACGAGTACTCAGTGAAGTGTATTATATAATATATTGCGAACAAACCTGAAACACCTTTCTCCAATGAGCTTTGTTGATGTAAGAATATGGTTTATACATTTTAAATAGTTAGTTTTGGATCACTCGAGTAGACCAAGGATCACCAGCTTACCTGAAACAATATAAAGAAACATATCAAACAAAGATCATATCATAAAACAAAGATGCAGTTAAATTAATACAATGATAAGCGAAAGAACTAACGAATCGTCAAAAATCAAGCCCAATTTATGACCTGATCAGATCCTCGATTTCTAAAGACAGTAGCTGTCCTAAATTATCAATTAGTTATTTTATTGATTGACAGAGTATTAGATTACGTTTTGAAAAAATACGTATTAAATCTGATTTGTCGATATCCAGAAATCAATTGGTATAATATAGACTTGGGTCTGTTTTTATGCGAATTTGAAGTTATGCGGTTTTTAAAATAATGGGACCTATCGCTCATTTTTCATAGAGGACAAAGCTTTTTTTATGCGAATGCGCATTAAAAAAAATCTAAAATAAACACTAGTGCAAGTTACAACCGTTATAATGCGAGTGTGTATAGGGCGATGGGCGAACGGAATTGTTTTTAAATCTGGCAACTCTTCTCAAAAGCTTAAGAATTGCCTTCGTACGATTATCGAGTAAAATAGACTTTAATAAAGCAATTCTAAGATAAATGTGTATTGTGTTTTTATGTGTATTATTTTTTTATAAACATTTTTTTATGCGATTTTTGATACATTCTATCGCATTGATTTGAAGTTATGCGGTTTTTAAAAATAATGGAACCTATCCCTCAGTGTTCTATGTAGTTCAAGTCTTTTTTATGCGATTTTTTATGCCAATTATAACATTTAAAAAAATTCAATACACGAAATCCGCCCAAACGAGGTCGCGAATAATTCCCTGAAACCTTGAATAAAGTAGCATTCGTATCCCGTGAATGTAACCACTGATAAGCGAGGGGATTATCGGATTTTTCAATGATCCTTTCGGGACGTATATAATAAATGATAATCCGGTTGGATGAGAAAAAAATCCATGCAAAACGACCTTGCGAGACAAAATAGCGTCCCACAAAAAATAGCATTTCAAAAAAAAAACGTACAAAACGATATCTGAATATCGCTGCAATTTTGCATAAATTTCTTAAGTGGTCGAGTGGAATTTAACAATTTTTATTTTTAAAAAATTTCAATATGTAAAGTGTCAATCGTCATAAGATCGAACATATAAAACAATTCCATGTACGAGCTTTAAAGCTCCATTTTGTGTTTTCGTGTCATTAGACGAAGCACAAAAACCAAGGCATTGTAGGTTATTATATTTTCAGATTGAAATGCTTAATTTGGTCCTAAGATAAGAACATGAGCCTAATATACGTTATATCTACCTCTCACCAACGCATAAAAGCCTGAGTTTATCGACGAGCTGCATAAAATTTATGACCATTGCGTTGCATTGCGTTTACGAGCTTCGATTTGGCACACGATGTTTAAATCGTATTGTATTTTACACGCCGACTATAAATATGTTTTGAACTAAACGATTGGCATATGAATGTCGTTTTAAATTTTAAAACATCAAAAAATGATATTTTTTAATTCTCAAGCTCAATTTGTGTTTATTTAATGGGTTGGAGAAATGTTGACGTCCGCTGCAAACAACAAGACTTTCGTCCTAAAGCTCTTCGGGTTAATTACCAATAAAAACCTTCGATTAGACAGCAAAAAGACTGTGCAAACTTTAATTAACTCGAATTATCCCAAGCCGAGAAGAATCGAGCTTAAGATTAATAAAGAAGCTTTTGGATCTATACAAAAAGGGGGCGTAGGCGAGGAAACGAACAAAAACAACCCTGGATATAATATCGGCGCTAATTAACAATAGAATAAGGGACGTCCAGAATACTTCTAGTACGAACGAGTGTGAAAAGATAATAAAATATTATCACATGTATCTAAATCGGAATATTTTAAAAATAATTCAGAAATCATCTCAAAAGACATGTTATCTCCTAGTTAGTCTCTCAAATATTAACTAACTACTCAATATCCACTGAAATATTAATCTCTACTAGGGAATCCAATCCCGGGATCCCAGATAGTTTTAGGTGCTCATGAAACCCGGGATTAATTAACGTAATCCCGAAAAATTCGGGATTGAAATTTTTGTCTAACAGAAATCATACACCTCACCAGTACGATGAAGGCATGTATGTATATATGTTTTTCAAATTGTTATATAAAACTTTCCCTACACCGGTGATGTATTTACTACACCTCGACTCTGATAATGAGAATATCTATACGAAATATAATAGATACGGGCTTCAGAATTTTTGTATTCCTCCGTAATATAATTACGAATCACATCAAAGTATTATAGTATATATATATTCATCCGCAGCGACGGAAATAAATAATTTGTCGGGAAATCGGGAATTTTTGCGAGTTTTAGTCCGTGTCTCAGCAGATAAGAATTTTATCAGTCACATTGATGGTTTTATGCGAAAATGGGAGCTGATGCGATCATCAAGTCGAACTAGCATTTAAATATCTGATGACGATACCTCCAACGTGTGTGAAGGCTTTTTGCTCGGGATTGGATTCCCTAACCTCTATGTATTTATAGCTAGGGGTTCCAAATAATCGTAAATTCAATTATTCGAATAACGAATATGAAATTGGTTAAATGGGTGGTAAGAGGTGTATTTTGCTAGGTTTCACACATACGCCCTATGCTCTAAGGGTCGTCGAAATAGAATACTTTTCAACATTTTGTCGTTATAATTTTTATTAATCTAATAAAAGAAAGAGTAATAGCACAAAATAAATGACTATTTTTGTATTTTGAAATTTATTTTTGAAGTCACATAAAATGTGCAAACGAATAAGAAATGTCAACTTATAAATTCTTTAAACAAAAAACTAACAACTATTTTGAATTTAGTTTAATTTTAAAAACGTTCTCTAGATTATACCCTTTCCAACGATATGACATGTCATAGAAAATCATTCAATAAGTCGTTAAACCTGAAAGTGTGCCAGTTTGCCACGATCAGGGTTAAGAAAATACTTTTTATGCTTAAGATATTTTTATTAAATTTATTTACAAAATTTCAACAGTAGTTGTCTGAAGTAGCATTTTCTCTTTTATTTTTGCAAAGGCAGCATTTATTCCTTCAATTTTTGTGGGCATCTCTGTCTCCAGATCTGACACCAGTGGATTTCTTTGTTTTGAGAAGTGCTGATTTTTCTCGCAAAGGAGAAGTGTGCCGCACTTTTTAATTGGTCAAAGATCGAATGTGATTGAGAAATGTACAAGTTCATCTATTTTAAATTGACAAAGGTAATATATTCTTCAAAAATAATGTCGAAATAGGAAAAATGATGGATAAGTAGGTGCCGCACGAATGGGTCAGAAGGATAAAATTGAGGCGTTTGGAAGTGTTTTCTTCGTTGATAAATTCAAATACCACAAAAATGGTAGTAATTGACACTAAAAATAAGTAGAAGAAATTGGCACGCAGTTTCTCCCCGAGTATTTCGATTACTAGTTTGAAAGCCAAATGCATCCAAAATTTCAAATAAGTTATATTTACTTGAATTGCGTAAATTAATTAAGAAAAAAACCGAATAATATCTGATTAATTTTATAAATATTGAAAAGAGGGCAAATATATTCGTATATTTGATTGGTACCCCTAATTAAAGTACATCACTCAATAAGTTCGTAGGATTTTATTTCGCACGCATTCATGAATCCGTGATCGATTCATATGCAATAAATTTATTATATTATCTTTAAAAGTCAATATTCAGCTTTCGCTTCGTAGTATTTACACCATTTTTACATCAACTTTGTCATTGCAAGTTTTCAACTATGTAGAAAAATAAGATACTCCATTTGTGTCATCCATCCATAATAAATTTGTACAGCAAAATTCCGGGTTACATCTGAATCGCTCTCGTATATTATTAACGACGTGCCTGCGACGTTATTGTTATTGGATCATAATGATAAAAATATTGAACAATAATGATCAAAAAGCGATTACGGGTGGTCTATATGGCGAATGCTATTGTTCTAGTAATTGATCATGGTGCTATTGATATGGAGAAAAGTTGACCACACGACGTTTCGTTGTATATTATTTACAATCGAAAAACTTGAAGACTGAAGCGGTATTCAAAAAAATATTTTAGATACAAATAATTATATTATATATATTATAGATCATCTTATAATCACATGTGGA
Source organism: Stenopsyche tienmushanensis (assembly GCA_008973525.1). Classification (NCBI taxonomy): domain Eukaryota; kingdom Metazoa; phylum Arthropoda; class Insecta; order Trichoptera; family Stenopsychidae; genus Stenopsyche; species Stenopsyche tienmushanensis. The sequence goes on from WACJ01000369.1 coordinate 9,661, forward strand.
TACCAACTTTGTATTTATGATGATTTCATTGGAGTTTTTCTTATCGATCATTGTATATGTTCATTAAATTGTTGTGGTTTGACATTTCCATGCAAAAATTTCAAACTGAATGTAAATATGTCACAGTTTTTTATCTCAAGGAAAAAATCACAATATGTCCATCATAAAAGCGAGCATGTTTTTTGAGACAGTTCGCTTAATTGCTAAAGCTGCAGCATTTAGTCAACCACATGCACACAAAATATCCTTATAAATGTCAAATAACAATAAACATGTCCAATTTACAAACGCAGGACTCCCGGAAACCATTCGATTTTTTCTTTCTGGACCGAATTAGTTCAGAGTCGCATGCGGACACATGTTTCTAAAGATGGCATGAATACCACGGCTGATGAGTCGGTGCATTCCAGGATAAACAAAACTTCTATTTTGGGGTTGATCGTAAGTGAACTTTGTATAAATCCCCATAGATCACACAGCTATGAAAATAGCCACAAAAACTAATCTGGCCATGGTTGAAAAGTTTCTGATATGTTAGGGTTTTGTTTTCTTTTAACCTTAGTTGAAAGCCGATGGGCTGCTGCTATTTAATAATTTACAATGCCTCCGACAGAAGACGCAATCGAAAAATCAAACCAAATTCATTATGAATTTATAACTTTAAAAAATATGACTAAAACGCTTCATCATCATCTTATTATAACCATGAACGTTCCAGCAACATCTTCATAAAAATAATCAAGCGCTTGGAACCTTCAAGCTGCAATTATTTATATATACCAATTAATATAGATTGAACTTCACTACAACTCAGTGTAGTAAATACACCATAGTAAAGAAAAGGTTAATAATACTCCGATAGTGTCAAAAAAAAAGTGTATAACTTCACTGGCCTATAATCCACAGATGCGAAATCACTAACTAATAAATGCAATTTGATAAAAAATATACATATATGTACACTCAAACCTTTTTTTGTGCGATTTTTTTTTTGTGCGATTTCGAAGTTATGCTGTTTTTTAAAGCAATATTTTCATATTTTTTAAATTCTTAAAGAGTACGTATCTAGATATTTTGTATAAATAGGAAATGAATCATCAACACTAACCAAAATTTGGAAAAAAATTATAATTTGGAAATGTTTAAATCATATTGCATCTGCTATTGCTGATAATACGACCACGCTTTTTATCCTAGTTTAGAGTTTTGAAAAAAATGATTTCGTTTTTTTTGCATTTTTTCACTGTTTCGACATTTAAAAATACATTCACCAAAGGAATTTCCAAAATTCCAACTATCTACGGAGTTATAGCCATTTTAGTGAGACGGCAACTTGGCTGGTCCTACCATAATGAAAACTTTTAACGCGTTTTTTTCAAAACTACTTTTTTCAACGCGGTTGACATCATATCTAGGGAATCCAATCCCGAGCCAAAATTTCAATCCCGGAATTTCATTAGACAATCCCGGGACCAGTCTCGGGATCCCGGGATTGGAATTTTCAATATTTTAAGAAATTACCTTGATGAATTTGATCAAAAATTACTAATAAGTCCATTTGTTCAATATAAAAAATCACTTGAAGGCCAAATAATTTTATTTATTTAAGAAAAGATAAAAATACAATTCAAAAATAGATAAATAAAACACTAAAAAATTCAAATATTATTTTAAAAATATGCCCGAAGTAACATTAACATTAAACATTAGTGTTTCGTCATTTAGTTTGGATCTGATTTTGGAAGTCAGACAACTTGCTGCTGAAAGGGCATGCTCAGCTTCCACACTCGTTGGAGGTATCGTCATCAGATATTTAAATGCTAGTTCGAGTTGATGACCGCGTGAGCCTTCATTTTCGTATAACACCATCAATGTGACTGATAAAATTCTTTTCTGCTGAGACACGGACTAAAACTCGCAAAATTCCCGATTTCCCGACAAATTATTTATTTCCGTCGCTGCAGATGAATACTTATGTAGTATAATACTTTGATGTGATTTGTAATTATATTATGGAGGAATACAAAAAATCTGAACCTCGTATCTATTATATTTCATATCGATATTCCCATTATTCGTCGAGGTGTAGTAAATACATCACCGGTAGGGAAAGGTTACTATAACAATTTGAAAAACATACATGTACTGTATATATGTATACATAGATTAGACAGTCACTGCTCCTATGCGTCGCCTAAGTTCACCAATTAGTAATTACGCCACTGTTTCCAAGCGTCCAGATTTCGTCGGGAATGTCTCGATTTAGTAGCCTTCATCGTGTTGGTGAGGTGTACGATTTCTGTTAGATAAAAATTTCAATCCCGGGATTTTCGGGATTACGTTTTCTAATCCCGGGATTCTTAATCACCTAAAACTGTCCGGGATCCCGGGATCCGGGATCCCGGGATTGGATTCCCTAACTACAACTCAGTGTAGTAAATACACCATTGTAAAGAAAAGGTTAATAATACTCCGATTGTGTCAAAAAAAGTGTATAACTTCACTGGCCTGTAATCCACAGATGCGAAATCACTAACTAATAAATGCAATTTGGTAAAAAATATACATATATGTACACTCAAACCTTTTTTTGTGCGATTTCGAAGTTATGCTGTTTTTTAAAGCAATATTTTCATATTTTTTAAATTCATAAAGAGTACGTATCTAGATATTTTGTATAAATAGGAAATGAATCATCAACACTAACCAAAATTTGGAAAAAAATTGTAATTTGGAAATGTTTAAATCATATTGCATCTGGTATTGCTGATAATACGACCACGCTTTTTATTCCAGTTTAGAGTTTTGAAAAAAATGATTTCGTTTTTTTTGCATTTTTTCAATGTTTCGACTTTTAAAAATACATTCACCAAAGGAATTTCCAAAATTCCAACTATCTACAGAGTTATAGCCATTTTAGTGAGGCGGCAACTTGGCCGGTCCTACCATAATGAAATCTTTTAACGCGTTTTTTTCAAAACTACTTTTTTCAACACGGTTGACATCATATCTCAAGTTTTAATTAATTAATTTACTCCTAACTGGGTACGAATCTTTTCTATATAAACCCTTATTACTTCTAGTAGATTTGTCTAAACTTATGCTTTAACTATTTAAAAAAATTAAAACTGTGGCCAAATAAGGCCAAAAAATTACTTGACTGATTTTTTTTTAAACAGTCGCCATTTTGTGATTTTTTTGAGTTGGGGACTATAATGACATCTTTACTGATTATGAAATATATTGTTGTAAAGAGAAAACCTACACAGAATAATGATGATATTGATACTGGGTATACTATTTCTTCTGAAAATAACGATTTTGAGTCATATCGAAAATCGCAACGAAAATTATCATATAGCAATGATAGTTTATAATTAAAATAATTAGTATTTTTCTAGTGGATGTATGACATTTGAAATCCTTAAAATTCCTTAAAATTTTACCAAACTTTTTTGTGCGATTTTGGATATATTTTATACAGCTGTTTCAAAGTTATGCGGTTTTTAAAATCCATGGAACGCACATTCACTTTTTTTTTTAATGTAATCCATAGTTTTTTTGTGCGATTTTCCGCGGAACGCATCTACCGCACAAAAATAATACGATCAAAAGTATGTACACAATTTTTTTTTAACGTTGCGAACATAGAAGTTTTACTGATTTTTTGCGGTATATAAGACGTTAAGAGCAATATGCAAAGCATATTAAGCGACAATGAAAGCGAATTGACCTAATGAAAACGTTTTTATAGACAACACAAAAATATTCAATACAAAATTACTAGCACCGAGCCAAAGTCTGATATCTGCCGTCGCCCGCATCAACTAATTTGACTCGTAACGAGGCAATTGGCGAGAACAATATTTTTTATCCCGAATGAAACACAAAACGATATTGGATCCGATTAAACGTCGAAATTTAAATATAATACTATTAAAGCCAACCGTAACCATATGGTCACACGACTTTTTTCTAGTAGTTTTATGCAACTTTTCATTTTATAATGTTCTTGATAGAAATGAACAGAAATAAGCTGGATAAGATTATATATAATATAAATATATATTTTTTATATGGGCAGTTTACAAATTAAAAGCGTTTTAACATTACCATTTGTTGGGCATGTCATCCGGGAATTGTGGAAGCCGATTTTTTCCGGTACGTTCTCCAATGAAACAAAGTTGAGAGATAGAAGGAAATTCGTCATCGTTTCCAAGAACATAGTTGAACTTCCAGAGTGGTTGTTGTGGTTTCGAAATACGTAAGTTATGCACGTATCCTGGCGGCGAGAGCCTTCACCCTCTATCACGAAAGGGGTAAATAGCCTGGGGCAATGTTTGCCAATCGGTGGCGCGGGTACAACTTTAATTTAGACTTAACATGCTTCAAAGATGTTCGCATACGAATGAGCTCAATGTGCCGCAATAACCAAACAAGTCAAACACCCGATGAACCTTTTAGATATCAATAAATATCTCGTTGTCAACTTTAATAACACAAACTGACAAAACTATCCTTGTTCGTCCATATTTTGAAGCGAGTTTATTAAAATCTTTCCCGTATCAAGATAGATTTGATATATCGAAATTATGTACGGCAATACGTCGATTAATACTCCTTCTAGCGCATGAGATATTATTTTTTAAATATAGTTGTAATATGCAACTACAATGATTTGAAATCAACAATTTCAGCGTCCATCCAAAACATTAATACGTTTGTATTATGCAATTTATAATTTACAGTGAAATAACACGTAAAAAGCGGCCAAATGAGTATTCTGGGAAACCAAAACAGATCATGTATAATGTTAGTGTATTTGCATCGAGTTTTGATATCGGATGTTAATTAATTTCTAGTATCATCTAACATAGCTCACATGGCTTGATGGAGTTTGTTTTGAATAATATGCTTTTGATGTATTCGCCGTGCTAATAGAGACCTATTTGATAGTAAATATATGAACATGTTATTAGTATACCCGAATTTGGTGGGATGGGAATAATACAAGGTAGGCGGCCAAATTATGCATTTACATTCGAATAACGCATTCAACATCTTTAACTTGTATGGTAGTAAGGTCGCGTATTTGCGAGCGAATTCTAGGAATTCAGAAAGAGTATTCTTGCACGTTGAGCTTGGAGACAGACAAAGACGGAGAGTGTCTTGTACGTTGAGTTTGGAGAGAAAAAGAGACAGGCAGATTATCTTGCATATGAGATCGATATATCGTACGATTGTACATATTGTTAACCCAAATTTATCGACAAATAATGATGTTTGAATGATATAATTAATCTTTTTCAAGTGTATTGTTTATGTTTACTTGAAAAAATGACCGAATATTGTAGTGTTTATTTATTTATGTACAAGCTTCATACATGTTGCGACGGTCCTGATAGATAAGTGGATTTGTACGGATGATAAATAAGGGACATACAAATATTGCATCTGCAAGATTTTGATTATTTTAAATTAGTCCACTACTCAAAGGGTTAATCAAATATTATCAAAAAGACTAACGCGGCTTTAGCATTTAGTGGCCGATTTATCTAAAAATGAATGAATCATTACGCAAAGATTTCTTTCCGGACGACAAAAGATTGAGGGCTTCAGCACTCGTCGCCAGTTGGACAAACATGATCGCGTGATTTATTGGGGGTGGAAGATATATTAAGGGTAGACAATGGTAATGTTTTATGGATTTGGTCGAAACTCATAGGTAGGGCCACGGCGTCATGAAAAGCAATACAATCGTCAACTAAATTAGTCTTGCAGGACAGCACGACATGTCGTAATTAATCACGTGATCCTCGACTTTGAATTTGGACATAAAATCAGTACATCCAATCAATTCTTAAAAACATTCACAATCGTTTACATAATATTATTTACGTAAAAATGCAGGCGCAGAAGCGACAATGAGCTTTGAACAATCAGATTGAACAATCAGATTTATTTGCAACAATCAAACAGTCCCGGATCCCAGGATCCCGGACAGTTTTAGGTACTTAAGAATCCCGGGATTAAAAAACGTAATGCCGAAAATCCCGGGATTGAAATTTTTATCTAACCGAAATGGTACACCTCACCAACACGATGAAGGCTACTAAATCGAAACATTCCGGACGAAATCTGGACTTTGGATCTCGTTGGAGGTATCGTCATCAGATATTTAAATGCTAGTTCGAGTTGATGATCGCGAGAGCCCCCATTTTCGTATAACACCATCAATGTGACTGATAAAATTTCTTTCTGCTGAGACACGGACTAAAACTCGCAAAATTCCCGATTTCCCAACAAATTATTTATTTTCGTCGCTGCAGATGAATACTTATATACTATAATACTTTGATGTGATTCGTAATTATATTACGGAGGAACACAAAAATTTTGAAGCCCGTATCTATTATATTTCATATCGATATTTCCATTATTAGAGTCGAGGTGTAGTAAATACATCACCGGTGTAGGGAAAGTTTAATATAACAATTTGAAAAACATATATGTACTGTATATATGTATACATAGATTAGACAGCCACTGCCCCTAGGCGTCGTCTAAGTTCGCCAATTAGTAGTTACGCCACTGTTTCCAAGCGTGCTGGTGATGTGTACGATTTCTGTTAGATAAAAATTTCAATCCCGAATTTTTAGGGATTACGTTTACTAATACCGGGATTCATGAGCACCTAAAACTGTCCGGGATCCCGGGATTGGATTCCCTACCTCTGACTGCAGGAGTTCAAAAATTCATCAAACTAGTCTATGAAGATTTATCACGAGATGAACTGTCAGGCAAAAGAATCCCAATAAAAAGAGCCTTCATGCGGGATGACCCCCTTAAGGCGGTATTTAAGATCCTTCATGCGTTACATGCATGCAAATATACCACACTCGGTTTATAGTGTTAAAACGCAACGAATGCATTAAGCGTCAAGGACGAACAGAGCGGGATTGCATTTCAAATGCAATTATTTGAAAGTTTCATTGAAAAAACCTTCATAATACAGTTGACATCATCAGCTATATCATGGTGATGAAATGAATCATCAAATTATACCGATGTGGATATCCATCATATCATGCTCCAAAATGATATAAAATTTGGCTACAGCATAGTTTCAGTCCAGTAGGTCTCAAAGATTGCTATAAACGTTGACAACAATATCCAAATGAGAAAGAATCTGCTTTGTAGCTTTGTAATAATTCCGCAATATTTATAAAAATAACCCAATACCACGCAGAAATGTATTCATAACTTCCATCCTTCTGATTTAGCACTTTATACAGATGGTGTATGTCATTTTAATGTTATCTAAAAGGTATAAAAATAGCAATAAAAAGCAAAAAAGATAAGATATTTTCACATCTCGACTAAGTTAAATGATGCTGTTCACTTGTATGATTTCTATTCAATGACTGCATGAACGTAGAATAATTGCAAATACATCTTTACGTAATGATTACTTACAAAAGTGAAATGACTTAATCAAGGTCTTCGTCAAATAAATCATAAATCTTATAAATATACAATGCTATGATGATCCTATAAAGATTTGGATACATTTCCTAGTATTTAATTATTGATAAGTTATGATACCTTAAAAAAATGTTTAATACGGGCTCAATTTTCGTCATCGTACGTTATAACTGTAAGTTAACAAACGTGCAAATACGTGCGAGCGGTCTCAGCGTTGTCAATGTTGAATTCATTCATTGTGTAAATTCAGAGTTTTATTTTTATTTTTTCAATACATTTATGAAAATTACCAATGCGTGTGCAAAACGTGCTTATCGATTATTTCCACTTCAAAGTTTCATCACGCTCTACACATATATATGGTCGATCCATTTTCTTAATGTCCTGATCGTCCTCACCTTCCAAGCTCATTTCCCTCGGCTTCTTCCGTGACGCTCGTCTTCGACATCCACTGCAGTGTTTTTTCATCCCGGCCCCAATAATGAGCTCTTTGAGTTCCATTAGCATACGTACCATAAATTTATTGCCTTTTCTTCCCGTCTTCCCCTATAGCGCTTCATTTTCCCAGCCTATTTGAATCTCTCGACACTTTTAGGTGCGTTCTACGCGACCATTATTTTCAGGCGATTTTTATTTTATCTCGACGGGCCTTATATGTAGTAAATCTAATAGCTTGAAATGTATGCATTAATCCTGCATAAAAACACTTAGAACCGCATATATGTAATCGAGGATTGTTGATTTTTAAGCTGTCCATTTGTTGAGCACATAATCAATGATCTCATAAAAAAACTACTCAAAACATGGTCAAACGACGGCTGTGGGAATTAATCACGTTTGTTTACGAGATTCTGCTAACTTGGAAATTGACTCCCAACACAGATCAATTACCATATGTAAGCCGATATCAGCTAGCGTGGCTATGATTTTTCGCCTAGAACAGGGTATCTAGATATTCTGATCAAGCACATATTTATTATGGTGATTGCTATTTAGTCTGAATTTAAAAAAAATTATGATTTGTATATTTTATCACTGAAAATTGCCATGCATATAGTTCTTTATACACTAGGCTTTTAGTGAAAAAAATGATGAATATTATCATCGAAGCTACAGTTTGAAATGGACAGAAGATGTTGTGTCCTAATGATTCTGATTGATATATATATGTCGAATTGAAATTTTGTGCAGTTTTTAGTGTGAACATCAACAAAGCACAGGCATACACAGGGTAGGCGTGCATGCTTCTCACGTGGACAGCTATATATGATCTGCTCACGCCCTTCTTATTTATTACCAGACGGTATCACACACATAATAAAATATAGCGTATCCAAAAGCACTTCATTTGCACGGCATAAGCACGATCTTTGGGACGGGATTGGAAGTCTCCTGCCCAATAAAAAGAACAAGATAAAAAATGAAAATTAGGGGGCTTCCGAGACAAAATGCGCAACATGCATCATGTACATTGAACTAACCAGTAGATATATCGCCTACAGGGTGACAACTAGGGAATCCAATCCAAAGGGAGTCAAAATTTCGATCCCGGGATTTTATAAGACAATCCCGGGACCAGTCCCGGGATCCCGGGATTGGGATTTTTAATATTTTAAAAAATTACATTGATAAATTTTATCAAAAATTACTAACAAGTCCATTTGTTCAATATAAAAAATCACTTGAAGGCCAAAGAATTTTATTTATTTAATAAAAGATAAAAATACAATTCAAAAATAGATAAATAAAACACTAAAAAATTCAAATATTATTTTGAAAATATGCCCGAAGTAACATTAACATTAGTGTTTCGTCATTTAGTTTGGATCTGATTTTGGAAGTCAGACAACTTGCTGCTGAAAGGGCATGCTCAGCTTCCACACTCGTTGAAGGTATCGTCATCAGATATTTAAATGCTAGTTCGAGTTGATGACTGCATGAGCCCCCATTTTTATATAACACCATCAATGTGACTGATAAAATTCCTTTCTTCTAAGAAATAGACTAAAACTCGCAAAATTCCCGATTTCCCGACAAAATATTTATTTCCGTTGAATGCAGATGAATATTTATATACTATAATACTTTGATGTGATTCGTAATTATATTACGGAGGAATACAAAAATTCTGAACACCGTATCTATTATATTTCATATCGATATTCCCATTATTCGTCGAGGTGTAGTAAATACATCACCGGTAGGGAAAGGTTTCGAAATTTTCGAGAATATGTTTTCTAATCCCGGGATTCTTAAGTACCTAAAATCGTCCGGGATCCCGGGATTGGATTCCCTAGTGACAAACAAAGTGATCTGAAAGTGAAAACAATCGCCAATGAAGTGACAGCACACAACAAATATCGCACATTGATAGCACTGGACGGAAGATGCTCCCGAGGAGCATCACAAAGGCGCCGGCAGTTATTCCGCGTCCATGAGTCCGACAGGAGATTCGAAATATCGAAAAGAAGTACATTTCAATTCTTAATGTATCTTTCGAATAACTATTAAGCGCCGTTAAGCCCGTTTTTTATAGTAATTCAAAATATATAAAAGCATTCCAATATACAGAATTAAAATAAGCTGGACCAAAATATGTATGTATACTGATTTTCTTTGATAATTTGCCGATAGTCGTTGCTGAATTTTCTTAATTTGGAGTTTTTAGGACTACGTCATCCACTCGACTACGCCGTCCTCTACCAGGTTCGTGTTCCAAGTCGATATTTCCAGATTTAATTATTTTTCACCATCTTTGACATTTCCTCACATCTAATATGTCACTGTAAATAGCAAAAGTATTTCTTGTAGTTTCGTTGATTTTTTTTTTAAAATATGGAACTGCATCAGCATGCAGCTCCGTAAATGTTATCCCGACGGACACACTTCTTCCATTATCGCTTGAGATATAAAAAGGAATATGTTTTAGCTTTGCATTTGTGAAAATGTGACATTAATACTGGGTTTATTTAAAACTCTTATTATATTCTTAAAAATGATCGAAACTTTGATTGTCATCAAACACCAAATATATATAATAGTAAATAGATGGAATTGAATTTTAATAGCATTCTAAAATATTCACTTTGCATTATATTATATTCATTAGACCGATTAATATTTATTAATTAAAAGGAGATGCGTTAGTGTCAACTTTGATTAATCCATGGTATAATTAATGTAGTACTTTATATACATGAGGAGATTACAATAATTTATCTACTTCGTTTGAAACAAATGTTTGCTTCTTGAGATAAATCTTGAAATTTATTTCATGTCAGTGCGATCGTAATTATAAGAGTGACCCCCTATCAAGTAGACGTCTGTGTAAAGATTCCAAGAAACTGCTCGATGTGGAGCAAAGATCACATATAATATAAAATATATCCATGTAGAAGGCAAGGATTCAAAAGTATCGCTTTAAAACATGGTGGAAATTACCAGCAAGTTTGTTCGCTTGTTGTAGCGATTCACGCTTAAGTCACTCTGTTTCCTCCCAGAATATTTTTAATACCTAAAAATTATTATGCTAGGGACATTTATTAGTAAATCCAAAAATGACTCCACATTTTAATGGATCCTAATGTTACCATTTTATTCTCTTTGGGTCTTCAAGACTACTCATTGAATCTTTGCTACGTAACTGAATCAATATTTTGGGATGTATTAATCAAAATGCCTGGTAAAAAAGCTGTTCATATTTGTATTATTAATAAATTGAGACTAGAGAATAGATATTATATGTTTTGAAAATGTTATAACAACTGTCTTTTAAAAGATTTTTGCAATAATAAATTATGCTACAAAAGATGAATTTACACATATATTCGTATAAATATTCCTTAGCAAAATGCTATTAAAGAGAAAATTAATAGAAAGCACTCAAAGTGCATCCACTGTTCAGAGTGCATCTCTGTCAAAGTTCAGGCTGTTCAGCAAAGGCGGATACAAACAACATAACCATCAAATATACATCTTGTTTATTAGAATTAATTTGTTTCGATATTTAAAAAAGAAATCTAACTTGGAAGCGCTCTTTGAATTACGAAAAATTGAAATAAACAGACCTGATTGGCGAACAATCGAAAGATTTCCGTGGGGATTAAATCAATAAAAGTATAACCAGTTACTCGGTATACTTCACTGTGAACATTTCATTTGCTATAACCAAAAAGCACAATGAATCATTAGGGTGGTTGAACGCCGACGAAGGATCGATATGAAAGTTTAGAGTTATCTCATCTCAGAAAGATCGGCCTCAAATAGCATGAATTAAACAGGTCATTTGGTTGGTTATAAAAATTGACAAGCAATCGAATTTATAATTTTAAATTCAATTTTACGCCTCCATAAAGTCCTTAATGATTCTCGGCAATAAACTGAAAGACATTCTGAGTTACCGTATGAAAAATAATGAGTTCATAAGACAATTACAAATTCGTACAAATTAATTCATCGAAGCAAAGAAATCGTCTCGAATATGTCAGTCAAGCGATTGATTCAACAGTGAAGTTATCTAAATTCTCGATATTCCTAGAATTCTCCCATCTATTCAAATCACACTATAACTGTTGAAAGCATATCGAGTATTTGCTGAATTTCACACACCGTCGACGATGGTGTTAACATCGGTAATTAATTAAATCTGATGCTGTTCGAACTTCGAAGAATGTTGAATAATTCGAATGTTCAATATTATTTTTAATTGATTTAGTAATTCATAATATATGGAATTAAATGAGTGTACAGAAGAAATATTGACATGTTTGGGTCTTATGAATTTTTTTCAAGCTAAATTTATGTCGATCTCATCACGCGTTAACACGGACACGTACTGTAAAGAATTAAATGAAATATACAAGAAATTGTAGAATGCTTGCAATATCATTTTAAGGCACATAGACGTTTATTATGTACGAGCTTCATACACGCTGCGACGGCCCTTACAGATAAGTTGATTTGTACGACGATAAGTGGCGGAAAAGCAAATATAACATCTAAGATTATGAAAATTTTAAATTCGCTCACTACTCAAAAGGGTTAAAGAGTGAAATAAAATTTCTAAAAAATGGTGTTAAAAAATTTTCTTAATCAGTGGCTCTTTAATTTTATAGATACGATCGTATGCTTCACGATGGTTAATTTTATAATTATCTGCAACAATACTCATTTTAGATTTTTACTTATTACAAAAATACTTAATTTAAATACTCCTGTTATATCTATCTGTATCCTGTGACATTTCAAAGAGGACATAATAGAAAAACAGCCTAAGTTCAAATCAAATTTATTTAATGGAACAAAGACGACTTCGAATTTGTAGATCGATCATCATCTTAACTGCAATCACGTGAGAAAAAAGTTAAACGACGAATAAGACATGTGGTTGCTCGATGGAATTAAATTAGCATTTCTCAGAGAATCTTAATAGAATCAACACATGCAATTGATAAAAGGCATTACTTCAGAGTGTATTTAAAACAATTTTCAATGTGTGTTTTCCGATAGTGGGTTTTATCAAATATATGATCAACGATATGACAAAGATTTCCACCGAACGACTTAAATCCTTATCAATCTTCATTAATTATTTTATCATGGAAAACGTATTCCTTCTTAGTAAAAACTCAATCGATTTCCAATGCGTTTAATTGACATAATTGTCTAATTTAAACGCATTCCCGTCGGGTTACGCGAATTTACTCGAAGGAAATGTGTTAACAAATCTGACAGTTCAAATTCATATGCAAAAAATTGTCAAGCATTTGATATTCGGCTTAAGTCCCCAAAGAAAATAGATCCCCGAAGTACTTGAGATATGGGACTATCTATGAAACGGTCGATAAAATCTGTTCTATATGACGTTTATAAATCGACATGTAGACATTGATGACAGAGATATGAAACGAAATACTAAGCGATATATTAAAAGATACACAAAAAAACCCTAGATATCTATATACATACATGGTGCGGCAGGGAAACTTCCTTATTTGAAACGCGCGCCCTGAAGCAATAGTTTATCTGAAAAGCTGGGATGGCACTCATTCAATTCGTTTGTCATGTAGATTTTAACTTTTACTTTATTTTAGTGATGAGGCCCATTGAGATGAGTAATGAGGCTCATTTTCATCTTTCCGGTTGTGTGAATAAGCAAAACATACGATACTGGGATGACACGAATTCCCAATAACTCCAAGACCTGCCTCTGCATACAATGCACAAAAAATCGATTCATTTGCTCAAATGATAATTGAACAAAGATTCATTCAACACGCAGAGAAGAACGGCAAGCAGTTAAATAAACAAACACTCTCGATAACCCACAATATTCGGTCGTTTCTTTGCGTAAACAAATAACACACTTGAAATCGAAATCATTATAAGTGGATAAATTTGAGCTTAACGATCTATACAATCATGCGATGCATATGAAGAAGCTATCCGTCTCAGTCTCCCGAACTGCGCTAAGTTCTCTCTGTCCCTGTCCGCCTCGGAGCTTCAATGCACAAGAGTGCCCTTTCTGAATAGTGAAGGTCAAAACGGATATTTCCGTGAGTACTCATGAAACGGTTAAGAAATATCTCCCATACTGTTTGTGTTATTCATTTTCAAAATAAGGTAGTTTCGCTGCTGCATTTTTATAATATCAATAAAATGCTTAAAGCTTGATTTAAACGATTGGTCGAACTTGTTTTATAAGGGCTTTTTTGCAACAAAAGTGATACAATGTATATGACATTCTAATACATTAAGGTCACGTTGTGCGATAAAGATGTGGTTAAACATTAATCATTTTACAAACACATGAATCATAGGATTCAAGTCGCTTGTTGGAAATAAAACTGTTTTATTTTTGAACAGATTTTTTTTCACACACATCTGATTGAAATTTGATGTGTTTCGCAATGCAGAAAAAATGGCAATACGATTGGTGTACTGTGAAGAAATTGGCTCCCACGACGAACAGATGTTTTGGATTGGACACCTTTCGAAAATACCGTCGAGATTACCTAATTTAGTCTGGTTGTATGGGGTCGATATGACCCCAGAATAAGTTCAATTATCATAGACACGTAAGTGTTGATTTAGTAGTAATACATTCTATGAAATATACGACGGTTGTAATTCGGAAAAATATTAGTAAGCCGGAAGGACTGGATTTTGCGTATGTTTGCTTTGATACGTAAGTCAGAAATTAATCATTTCTCAAATGCAGAATGTCCCAGAATGCATTTGGTTTAGTTTGGGAAATAATTACATAATTGATTTTCAATTATTCACTCCATCTTGAATCATGTTTTCAACGACGATGAATCAAAATTATGTGGCTTGAATCTCAATGGCTGCTCAATGTAAGACATTTACATCCATCTTTGTCCACACACATTACGTATTTAGATGAATCTGGTGTCTATCAAAGAACAAAATGTACGACCAAAGTCAAACGTTTTATTGTATAAGCCTATGAATAAAATTGTTTTAAAATTCCAATAATATTAGGTTGGCATTCGAAATGGGATTTAAATAAAGTTGTGCGCTTTAAAATGTAGGAAAAATCGCCACATTCACCAGTTACAATCACGGTTCGCAACCACATCCTTGTCGGTTATGATGACAAATCACATTAGTTGAGCATTTTTTTCGATATATTATAGTAAGCAGCCAATCCGGAAGATTGCCTCATCTTTTGATCGTCCATATGGCTGCACCAAAGCGAAGGTTTCGATTCCCATATACGGCAGACATGCAGCCATAATTTCTTCTAACGTCGCTGTACCGATTTGTGAAAGTGTGTCATCGACGGCTCATTTAGTCGGGACAAATGCTCCATGATTGAAAAAAAAAAACAAGATTTAAATCATCAGAAAATATTTTGTATTTGAATTTCGAATCATCGGCGACAACATCAGCAACTCAAACAACGATCTGAACAGATTTAAACGACGCTCTCAATGCGCTTGATTTGAAAGAAGCAATCTGCAGACACCACAAAAATTTAGCTTACGGCTGATTTTTCCTCATATATTTGTGCTTGATAAAAATAAACCTCACAGCGTATGATTTCAAATGCAAATATTGATCATAATAACCTAATACTTCCGATAGAACATCGCAGGAGATAGACGACGAATGTAAACGGTAAAAACGCCCTTTATAAAATTTCCAGACGTCCTGATTCGATTCCAAGACAAATCTTTTTCAAAACGAGTTCACTTGAAAACCCTTGAACACTTGAATCAAAACGATCGATGGTAATACGATGGTGATTATCACGATCTAATAGTTCCAGATCTAACTCACTATACCAACAGATGATCTAGTCCAAAAAAAGGCAACAATAATGATAATGCAAGACCTTATGCAATATAAAATGATCCAGGGAAATATCTCAGAGTTAGAATTTGATGTTTTATCTCAATCAAAACATACATTACAACTTTGATCCTTAACCGTTTCATGAGTACTCACGGAAATATCCGTTTTGACCTTCACTATTCAGAAAGGGCACTCTTGTGCATTGAAGCTCCGAGGCGGACAGAGACAGAGAGAACTTAGCGCAGTTCAGGAGACTGAGACGGAGAGCTTTCTCGCATGCATCTCATGATTGTATAGATCGTTAAGCCCAAATTTATCGACTTATAATGATTTCGATTTCAAGTGTGTTATTTGTTTACGCAAAGAAACGACCGAATATTGTGTGTTATCGAGAGTGTTTGTTTATTTAACTGCTTGCCGTTCTACGCTGCGTGTTGAATGAGTCTTTGTTCAATTATCATTTCCTTCTAAAGGAGGAGCAAATGAATCAATTTTTTGTGCATTGTTTATGTAAAGAAATGATATGATCTTGTATGATATCAAATGTTTATTTACAATTGACCCTGCCTCGAATTGAAGATTGTCTTACGCTGATAGGAGTTGACAGAAAGTAATCGGCGTAAAGCGATTATGACATCAATGAATTCATTGATTTTAAATTTGTTCGCTCCTCAACAGGTTAAAGGATGGAATATTATCTTTAGTTGATTATAGTAGACCCGCGGTAATCCGGCACCCCTTGTAATCCGACATTCCAATACATGTATAGTACATACTATTTTTTATCTTATTAATATAATAGAAACACTATATTTTAAAGTCTAAAGTGGTTTCTTCAGGAAAGGAATTGGCATACAAGGATGTATATCTCACCATTTCCATGTTTTTTCTTATTAGAAGTACTCTTTTCCAAAAAGTTCCGGACTGCAAGGGGTCGGGGCATGACTCTATAGTCCGACAAAATGGATCCGACACCACCTTTGTCGGATTATCGCTGGTTGGCTGTAGTTGCAAAACCAAAATATAAGCCAAAACTACTCAATTTGTATCGAAAAAATTAATCGAAAGAGAAAATGATTGAAAATGTTAAAGATTATTTTGTCGATCATTTTATAAGAAATCTTTTGTGAATAATTATTTCTCCTTGCGTACAAACTTTTCGTATATATTTTTTTTATTTCAACTAATATTTAGAGATTTATGGTCGTATTTTCTTTCTATACAACTCGGATAAAGTCAAATTGCCGGAACTTCTATTTCCTCGATCAAAGACCAAAGACGATATGACAACAACAAAACACTCAAGAAAAACAGAAATCTCTTAGATCCCGTGAAATTATTTGAAGGAGAATGCTGTCTATACCCTTAGGTCATGTCCGACACAAAGACCCTTCCAAAAAGCAATCTTCCAATTTTTCCATACACAAATTTAAAAAATTCTGCAAGCATGTCCAAGGGAATTATCATCGCGTGACTTTTAATCTTCATTCTCATTTTAATGATAAAAATTTTCCTCAATGTAATATCTATATGACACAAAGTTGTTGCAAATGTTTCGTAGATATTATATTTCAACGTTAATGAGTTTTCACGTTCGTTATAACATAAATATCAAACGTAAAATAATAGTTTGCACCGGGTACCAGGTAAACATGTGCAATTATAAATTTGAAACAAAATACACACCCTCATTGACCCTTCCTTTGCCGTGCTAAAAAAACACCGGCGCACTACCGTGATATGTATTTGATACACCATATGAAATTCTGAGCCCCGTATCTATTATATTTCATATGGATATTCGCATAATTAGAGTCGAGTTGTAGCAAATACATCATGGTCAAGGAAAACGTCGAATGTGATCATTTGATCGCGTGATTTTAAGTCTGAAAGATCAGCGCTCAGCATCTGTCGCATTCAATACTCTCGATCGTACATATATCAATCAAATATTTCACATTTCAAACTTATGCAAAAATTACAAGTATCAAAATCGAGTTGCGATGGTTTTGCCCTATTACGCATTTGCCACGCATTATGCGCACCAGCATGAATCACCTATCCATTCGATATGAATTAAATGTATAATATTACTGTTTAATAAGAAATATTTTGTTTCAAATTACTTTGATTGAGCCTAAGCGTATCCATATGGAAACATGAGTAAATATAATTAAATCGAATGTCATCATCACATTCATACGCTGCAGATTTGGAGCACTGCGATATTAATCCTTCCAAACATTCATTTGTATGATGACCAAATGCCTATTTCGTCCTTTTATTGTCGTCATGTGTGACTTTAATATCATCGGCTTATTGAAGTCCAGAACCTATTTTGAAGGTTGTCCAAAATTATAGCCGAAGGCAACAAATATCACAAATAGGGAATCCAATCCCGGGATCCGGGACAATTTTAGGTACTTAAGAATCCGGGGATTAGAAAACGTAATACCGAAAATTTCGGGATTGAAATTTTTATCTAACTGAAATCGTACACCTCACCAACACGATGAAGGCTACTAAATCGAGACATTCCCGGCGAAATCTGGACGCTTGGAAACAGTGGCGTAATTACTAATTGGCGAACTTAGGCGACGCCTAGGGGCAGTGACTGTCTAATCCAGGGGTGGCCAACCAAAATGATCTTGCGGGCCACTTTGGCAATGCATCATAACTCCGCGGGCCGCATATAAAATTATATATCCCCATATTAAATTTAGACATTTAAATAGACATTTTTTTGGAGTAAAATTGAAACACAATGAGTTGTTATCATTGGGCTTACTATTATTCTTAAATTTAAATATAGATAATATAATAATAATGATACTCAAGACAGCGCCCGTGGCAAGTATCTAACTTGCGCCCTCCCCCCCCTCCAATTTAAAAAAGTAAGCCACTTCTATGATCGATCCGTTATCGTATCGATCATAGAAAATGTCGCAAAAAGTCCTGAAAGAGGACGGAGTGGCCATAAGGTTTGTGTGTCCAACCGGTCCTATTTTCGGACCACTGACATGACGAATGAGCACCTCGCGATCAGATGCCATACTCGAATATGCCTACAAAGTGATTACGAACTCTCATTACAAAACGAAGAAGGCTGATCAGATGCGTTGTTTAAATTTAACACACGGTCAAAAATATCAACGGTCAGTCAATCAGTATTGGTTCGTTGGTTCTGTGTTTTGCGCCCCAAGTCCAGTTGCGCCCGTGGCGGGTGCCTGCTTTGCCACCTCCTTGTTACGGGTCTGCTCGAAGTACATTGTAAAGAAATATATAACACTAAAAATTAAATATAAGAAATACAATAAAATTATTAAAAAATATTTTACTAGTGCGATATTTGTTTCTCCACTCACTTAGCTTTTGCAAATCGATCTCAGTTTGGGTATTTGAGTTTATTTTTGGGTGGTGGTCAACCAGTTGTATTTGGAGATATTTTGGGGTCGATTCGAATCCAATATGAACAGGAGATAAACATATTTCAAAAAAGTTGTTGTGTTTGTCTAGCTGTAAATTACTGAATTGGTTTTCAGCAGCTGTTAGTTTTCTTGTTTCTTTTGCATATTTAATGTAATTGTTACATTTTGATTTCTTAAATTCTTTCAACAATGGAAAGTGCCGAGCGTAAACACTTTTCAATTGCGATTTCTTTGGTCATTATAAAATAAATATATTTTTTTAAAGTGTGATGAATCTCGCGGGCTGAACTATAATGCCCTGGAATAAACTATGTATACATATATAGCGTATATGTATGTTTTTCAAATTGCTATAGTAACCTTTCCCTACCGGTGATGTATTTACTACACCTCGACTCTAATAATGGGAATATCGATATGAAATATAATAGATACGGGGCTCAGAATTTTTGTACACCTCCGTAATATAATTACGAATCACATCAAAGTATCATAGTATATAAGTATTCATCTGCAGCGACGGAAATAAATAATTTGTCGGGAAATCGGGAATTTCGCTCCAACGTGTGTTTAGGCTGAACGTGCATTTTCAGCAGCAGGTTGCCAGGATCGAATTTTTGGCTCAGGATTAGATTCCCTAATCTTTGTATAGATATAAATTTCTTTTTAAGAAGTTTAAGGAGCTTTTGGAGCTAAATGCGAAACAAATATGATTGAATAGTTTTTCTTGGAAGAATAGCGAAATCGTAATGAATTTGTTGTATTCTTGGAGTACAGGATGTCGATGTACACCAATATGTCATATATGAATGGCTCATTATTGCACGAAATTGTATCCTGATTTACGAATTTGTTACAACATATATTTTATACTGCATGAACTTTATTATAGCAATTATTAGTCAGCTGCATTGGGTAAGCAGTTTTTCCAGGGATAATATTAGAAATAATTATTTTTTGCAGATATCTGAATTCGATGATTTTAGTGCGGTTTTATATCATTTTAATTAAATCTGTTTAATAATTTTTTCATGAATAAATTACGATGAAATCGTGAATATTTGAATCGTTTCCATGTCGATGTTCTGAATTAATCTAGGGCACGCGAACGCGAACTTCCCTTACGCATATCGATCTCGTAAATTGAATTGACGCTTTAGGAAGCAGCTAATAAAGCGAGTACATAATCGTAAATGTTACAACCATTCCAAATTCCAATATCATAAACGTTACAAAAATAGACGATCATGTAACGGAATAAAAGATCAGACATTATGCAATGAGAATTAATTTGAGGTACCGGTTAAAATGAGTGCGAAAACGTTACGGAGAACAATGGCAAAAGCTCATTGTTGGGCTTCTTGCATGGCGAAAAGCTTGCAAAAAAAGCTTCACAGTGCGAGCTTTCAAAAGCATGAAAGCATTGCGAGTATGTATTTTAAAAAAACTAAATTTGATCCACAAATATATTAATATCCTATTTTCATGTACAAATATTTTTATATTCATTGATGGAATTGAAAATTATAATATGATTTTCATCCGTTTCATCGATACGTATGTATACCATAATGAACATTTAATGATCGAGCATTACATTAGATTAAGACTATGGCTTTGCATTCAAAAGAAAGCATATTTATACCACATCAAGTTGCCTATTGAGATAATGGCGCTGCTCCCCCCATAAAACAATAATCATACATGGACAAAGGAATATGCACTTATGTCCGATTAAATTGCATTCCCTCAATAATAAAAAGAAGCTCAATGAAAATCAATAAAAAAGGCTCTGCCAACCTTGTATAAATGAGATTATAATGGATTACGGAAATATCGTACAAACTAATCAAATATTCATTTTGTACGTAGTGCAATTAGATTAACAATAATCTCAATTAGTCACGTGAAGACATAATAATTAATGTATATTGTTTAAGGGTGTACCACTTAAGCATGGTTTTCATATCGTTTCTGTTTCTAAAATGTGGTCATCAACCACACCTTTTATAGATTTCGACCCCAGATATTTTAATCATGCGCCAGATAATTAAATAGCATGCGGTAACCATCTGAAAATAATATCGACATGGATGAATAAAAACCGATTATTATATAATTAATATGCAATTATTCTTTCGGTCTTATACCCACAAGACTGAAATCAAACTGTAGCTGCTTATGATAAAAAGATGCAATATTTTAATCAAGTCCAACGCTACAAATTTAGCAACGTCTATCGAATCCCTAGCGATCTTGTATCGAAAGTAGACGATGTTTATTCAACAATAGTAAACCTAAACTACTTGTAGACAAAAAAGCAAACTTGTAGATTTAAATTTAATGTCATTTAACAGTTAAAGGTACGTCAGCGTGGTTCCAATCGTGAATGATTGAAAACTGTCTTCAATAGCGTCGATAGCAAAGTGTGTATAATAAAATATATGCTCATTCATAAAAACATATGCATTAGTATGAAAATGGATGTCACCATTTTATTATTATTTACCCATAAGGGAGTACTATCCCAGGGCCTGAGACCCCCCCCCTCCACTATTCATAAAGAGCACTCTTGTGCATTGAGCTCGGAGACAGATAGTGACAGAGGGAGAACGTAGCGCAGTTCGGGAGACAGAGAGCCCAAATTTATCGACTAATAATGATTTTGCTATATTTTCCAATTATCATTTCATTCTAAAGCAGGAGCAAATGAATCGATTTTTTGTCTATTGTTTATGTAAAAAAATTACGTGGTCTTGTATACTATCAACAGTGTTTATTTACAATTGACTGCCTTGAATTGAAGATTGTCTTACGCTGATAGGAGCTGACAAAAAGTAATCGGTGTAAAACGTTTATGGCATCAATGACTTTATCGATTTTAAATTTGCTCGCTCCTTAAAAGGTTTAACAATATCTGAAGTAATACGTCCAATGGTCTGATTCTTTGATGCGGTCACGATAGTGTTAAGATTTCATAACCGTTATTAGTTGTAAGGGATCTCCAGGGTCGTAACAAGGGCGTGGCAAAGCAGGCGCCCGCCACGGGCGCAACTGGTTTTGGGGCGCAAAACGCAGAATACCGACCCGGTCGAAAGTTACATATGGTTTTTATGTTACTCAACCATTCTACTTTACTGTATCAACACTGATTGATTCTGTCCGTTTTTATAATATACACTGAGTTGTCTAATCCTTCTTTTCTTCGTTATCGTTATATTCAGGTATGGCATCCAATCGTGAGCCGTACATTCAGCGGTCCGATAAGCGGACCGATTGAGCATACAAACCTATGACCACTCCGTTTTCTTTTTGGGAATTTTGCGACATTTTCGTTAATAAATGCGTATAATATGATGACGGAAGTCCTTCCAGAGATTAATTTACATAAGTGGTTTGCGTCAAATGAGGTCTTGAGCGAGACTAGACTTCCCCCTAACCATTAAACTCACTTACTGGCCATTCGAAGTTGAGAATGAGCGTATCCTCGCGGACATGGTTATTAGATTCATGTTTTGCACCTCGCTGTGCACTTTTGTTGAGTAGGCTGGCATGATTCTGAATAGCGGGACCAATAAACATCTCGGGGCAGTGGATCATCCCCATATTCCTTTGTCTCATGTGTGAAGTGATGGACCCATGTTTGATCCATAGCTATGAATCGACGCAAAACTTCAGCTTTATTGCTGTGAAACACTCAATTGAAACATCTTTATGACGCTGTTTTTGTTTCATTGCGAGCAAACGCGGTACTCATCTTGCGCATAGCTTGTCAACAATAACTACATTTTCACTTTTTAAAATGCCTACCATATCTGTTAGCTGGCGTATTTTTAATCGAGAGCATCCAATACCATTTTGAGGATTTTCTTGAGCATTTCTGGCATGGTCACCTTATTTGGTCGGTTTTCTTGTTCTTTGTTTATTCCCGAATTTACACTCAGACTGCTCTAAATATTTAAATTAAGTGAATACGAATAAATTAAATAAACTTTTTCTTGGAGCCGCTCATTCGTCATATCAGCGGTCCAAAAAGTGGACCGATTGAGCATACAAACCTTATGGCCACTCCGTCCTCTTTCAGGGCATTTTACGATATTCTATATGATCTGTACGATCGCGGAAGTGACGTAGCCTCTAGATATCATCATACATTCTATCAACAGTAGCCGGCATCTATATGTTAGGTCGGGTACTTTTGGGACTATCTTTGTGTATTATTTTAAAAGATAAATTATAATAGTATTTAATGTATTGATTTGATAATAGTAATGGATGACTTTAAAAAATAAATTGGATTTTCTGAGAAGGGGGGGGGGCGTTAAGTTAGATATTTGCCACGGGCGCTTCATACCCTAGTTACGGCTCTGGAGATCTCCATAGACTTTACTATGGAAAGTTTTCTTCATGTGGAAGTTTCCCATATGATATGAATATTTGAATAAGAATTTAAACTAAGAAATGATCTGAGCAGCTAAATGAAAATTATTTTAAAATGAAGTCTCAGTATCTCATTGATTCTACTTTATTAACCGTTTCAATACTTACTTATTCAGAAGCAGCAAATCAGGCTAAACTAAATTTGAAACAATCAATAGGGAACACTAATTTGTCGCTGCGTTGAAAATATTTTTCACAATCTTCATTTGGTCCATGACTATTATAATAAGAGTCTAATATCCAATCTACTTTACCAACACTTAGTACAACCTTTCGATTTTGCCTCTCATGAATTTATAATCTTATGATTTACATAAAATTTCAGATGTCAAAGAGCTTAAATATTTTATTTTCATCTTAAATCGAATCTTCAATACTTAATTCGACGATTTTATGCTGCGCTTCAGCGCCGGATATTTTCGAAACATTCCTAGAACAAGTTTTATAAAAATTGAGTTATGCCTTTGCCTTTTCAATCCGTTGAAACGTCACCTGAAAATAACGTGAAACAGGATCAAAGAAGTAATTGAATTGGTTATACAATATCCGCAGCACTGCATGTGGTTCAATTTATGGTTAAAATAAATCGCGTTCAAATATGAACTATAATCAAGGATTTCCCGAGGGAGCGGACCAAAGAAACGCCTTTAAATAGGGTGACACGTGAAGAGAAATAGAATTGATTTTCCACGCCTTCGTACATCTAAATTTATCCCTAATTTAAGCCGCTAATTAATATTACAAGTCGTAAATTTATAAATGGTGACTATTTTTATCATTTAGGAAACTTCGAAAGACATTTCAAGAGTTCGACCTCACCAAAAGAGCAATGATACACACTCCACATATGTATGCATGCAAAATGTGTGGATGGAGGAATAGCTGGAATCTAATAAAACAGTTTTGTCATCCTTGGTAAAAACGAGTAACACGTGGCACATGGCGGAGTTACTCTCAGAAGCGGATCGATAAACGAGCACCAAGCTTAGGGGTGCAAAGCATACCCTAAATTTCCCACCACCACACACAAAGACAAGATTCTTCAAATTGCGATAGAGCTATCTCATAATTCGTGTACCTTCGCATAAGGCTGAACCAAATGCAAAACAAAATCCCTGCGTTTGGATCCTGCCGCAAAATGGCACAAGGATTCGATTCTATCTAAAAACTGTGGATCCGATAAGCTGTCAAATATATTCATTTTTATTACCCACTCATTTAAAATAACTCCGATTATCTTATTGACAATCATTACAATATACGGATCTACAAAATTCAAATACAAATGGACCAATAAACGATTTATTTGCAGATCTATCGAGCAATTCATAAAATATAAGGATTTATCAATGCTTGCACTCAAAAATTTCCGAGACATGTACATGGCGACATCGAATATATTTGGCGACCCTTTAATTATTTTACATCGCCAATATAAAGTAGACTATAGTCATACTAAATTTTGGGTCTTTAAACTTTGAGTATTTAGCAACGACTGCCTTTGAGATGTTTCAAAATTTACGGCGTCGTCTGAAAACATGGCAATCGAGCAATATATTAGCACTGATTATTGAAAATATTAACAGGGAATTATCTATCGAAGTAAGCACAATGCAATCAATTTAACACTTGCGGTCTACGGAGCGCACCATCCATTCAAGTAATCCTCGATGGCACTCAACAGTGCTACAAATGCCACCAATCAAGTCAGCTTTTACCAATAATAATATGAGATATGAATGAAAAGTGCCAATTAACATTATATTTGATTTAAAACAATATTATTATAAATTAAATAAAAGTAAATTCCATCGGCCAAAAGTTGGCAAGACTGTGGTACAAGTCATCCCATTGAACAAAGCAGGCAAAGACGCTAGTAACCCAATTAATTAACACCCGATTGGCTCACTTTCTGTACTAAGTAAAATATTCGAAAAACATATCCTAAATAGACTGGATGAACTCAGTATAAACATCAATTATTATGAGCAATTTGGTTTTCGTAGAAATCACTCTACGGCTCAACAGTTGACCAGAATGACCAAATGTGTTTCTAGAAATTTTAATATGAAGTACCGGTATGGTACTACTCGACATCGAAAAGGCATTCGATACTGTCTAGCATCGAGGTCTGATTCATAAACCCTACCCAAATCTCCGAAGATCGCTAAAAGCAGCATTTAAATATTTCCATCGCTATAAACTTAAAATAAACAAAGAAAAAACCGAAGCTATCTTGCTTTCCGTGAAACATAAACATCGTCTAACTGATCCATTAGTTGTCGGATCCAGCTTCATCGAATAGAAACCCCAAATGAAATACTTGGGGATGACTTCGGACAGAAGACTAAGGTGGTGAGCGCAGGTGTTTGGGACTCATGCCCACGGGTTAGCAGCCATGGGGGCGCTGCACTCTATTTTTCGTCGACGCAGTGCTCTTTCGGCTTCTAATAAACTATTAATGTACACTTTTATTAACACATCCCAGTCGGGTTACGCATAGCATTCTTTCGCCTGATGCGGGCATATTTGCGATGACCGTTTAGGATTCATTTTTTTTAAGCCAATGAATCACATGTCTAAAGACGCACTTATGCGTAACGCAATAGGTATGTCTCATTAGAGCATTTTTTCAAAGCCAATAAATCATATAGCTAAAAAGACACACAAGCATTTCTCCTGCGTCTACTGATAGTACACAAAAGACGTTTATGCGCACAAACGTAACCCGACGAAAATGTTTTAACAGACAAGATATAAATTTTATAACACAATGACCAAATGCACTTATTATCCATAAAAAATAGCATAGGAAAGATGGCATAAACACATAATAATAATGTACTTTGAATGAATCGCAGTATTTTTATTTTTTAACGGTCTGCATTAAAAATAATTAGGAAGTTAAATGACAATTAATTATTTTAATTGTTACAGACAGTGAAGCATTTTTATGTTGAAGTCCATTGTTATTTTTTTTAAGATAACCTTTTTAAATTCTTGATAGTAGCCTTGATATTATTCAGGAGAAAATGAACGTTTAGGTACACTTTAACCTCGTAAAGCACTGACATAATACAACACGGTTTTGATTTAACCTTTACAACTCCTATGGGCAAACGTTGTGAGTAGGGAATCCAATCCCGAGCCAAAATTTCGATCCCGGGATTTCGGGATTTCATTAGACAATCCCGGGACCAGTCCCGGGATCCCGGGATTGGGATTTTCAATATTTTAAGAAATTACCTTGATGAATTTGATAAAAAATTACTAATAAGTCCATTTGTTCAATATAAAAAATCACTTGAAGGCCAAAGAATTTTATTTATTTAAGAAAAGATAAAAATACAATTCAAAAATAGATAAAACACTAAAAAATTCAAATATTATTTTGAAAATATGCCCGAAGTAACATTAACATTAAACATTAGTGTTTCGTCATTTAGTCTGGATCTGATTTTGGAAGTCAGACAACTTGCTGCTGAAAATGCACGCTCAGCTTCCACACTCGTTGGAGGTATCGTCATCAGATATTTAAATGCTAGTTCGAGTTGATGATCGCGTGAGCCCTCATTTTCGTATAACACCATCAATGTGACTGATAAAATTCCTTTCTGCTGAGACACGGACTAAACCTCGCAAAATTTCCGATTTCCCGACAAATTATTTATTTCCGTCGCTGTAGATGAATACTTGTATACTATAATACTTTGATGTGATTCGTAATTATTTTACGGAGGAATACAAAAATTCTGAAGCCCGTATCTATTATATTTCATGTCGATATTCCCATCATTAGCGTCGGGGTGTAGTAAATACATCACCGGTGGGGAACAGTTAATATAACAATTTGAAAAACACATATGTACTGTATATATGTACACATATATTAGACAGCTACTGCCCATGGGCGTCGCCTAAGCTCGCCAATTAGTTAGTTACGCCACTGTTTCCAAGCGTCCAGATTTCGGCGGAAATGTCTCGATTAAGTAGCCTTCATCGTGTTGGTGAGGTGTACGATTTCTGTTAGATAAAAATTGCAATCCCGGGATTTTCGGGATTACGTTTTCTAATCCCGGGATTCTTAAGTACCTAAAACTGTCCGGGATCCCGGGATTGGATTCCCTAGTTGTGAGTAGGGAATCCAGTCCCGAGCCAAAATTTCAATCCCGGGATTTCGGGATTGCATTAGACCATCCCGGGATCAGTTATTATATTGATAGATTTCATCAAAAATTACTAATAAGTCCATTTGTTTAATATAAAAAATAATTTGAAGGCGAAAGAATTTTATTTATTTAAGAGAAGATAAAAATATAATTCAAAAATAGCAGATGAATATTTATATATTATAATACTTCGATGTGATTTGTAATTATATTACGGAGGAAAACAAAAATCTTGAGCCCCATATCTATTATATTTCATATCGATATTCCCATTATTAGAGTCGAGGTGTAGTAAATACATCACCGGTAGGGAAATTCAAATCGAAAAAAAAAATCAATCAATTGCTGTGTTAAAAGTGTTAATAATAAAAAATACATACTGCTTCGACGAAACTCGTTATGACGAATGATATGCTTACCTGAAAAATAAAAAAAATATACATAAGTAAAAAGTATGTAATGGGTTGTACAGTTAATTAAGCGTTAATTGATCAATTTTACGACCCTATTTTTAATGTTTACCGAAATCTTGCAATGGCGTTGTCTCTTCTAATAAGCACGTAAAAATATAGAATATTTAGCAATTGATACATAGCACATCGCTCAATAAGTTCGTAGAATGAAAAAATAGTACACTCGGGTCTGTTTTTATGCGATAGATACGTTCCACGGGGAGTAGCGTATAAAAAATTCGCATAAAAAAGATTCGAATTGCATAGAAAACTATGGGATATGTTCTATTGTTCTTTAAAACCGCATAACTTCAAATCAGTTTGGTTAGAATGTATCAAAAATCGCACAAAAAAATTAATAAAAAAATCATATAAATAAAAACACAATACATATTTATCTTAGAATTGCTTGATTAAAGTCTATTTTACGCAATAATCGTACAAATTACAAATCTTCATCTTTCCAAATGTAATCCGCCCATTAAACTATGCGACGATTTAACTATTTTTTATACAGTTCGTGATATGGAGATGCAATTCTTACGCTCGTTCAGAATTTAAGTCAGGTACGATAGATTTCTAATTTATTGCAAAGTTGACTAGCTTCTTGTATAATCTTTACAGTAGGATTTTCTACCGCTTCAATATCATCTTCTGTTTCTTCGCTGCCTTGCAAAATCAAACCAATAATATCATCATCAATCAAAGGAGTATCCTACAGTAATTCAACGACATCATTTTGAGAAAAAACATCAAATTTATTTGCCAAAGTAATGATTTCAGCTGACAATGTAGAAGTTTTTATTATTTCACCATCTGTAACACATTCGGGCCAAACTGCTTTCCAACAAGAATTTAAAATATGCGGAATTATCTGAGATACCGCACATGAAACATTATTTATACACTTCAAAATTGAAAGCTTTTTCCAAGCTTCAATTAACGATTCATTATCTATTTTATCCAATGTATGTTGATAAGTGTTCCTAATATAATACAGATTTAAAAACAATTCCGTTGTAACTGGCATTAGTGTTAATTTTAGATTTTTTTAATGCGAATTCGCATAAAAAAAGCCTTGTCCTCTATAGAAAAATGAGGCATAGGATCCATTATTTTTTTAACCGCATAAAAACAGACTCAAGTGTGCACAAATAATTTTGGCCGATCGTTAATTGAAATTTGCATCAACATTTAGTCATGAGAAAGATCTGTTCGAAGTGAGTACTGCGTTTGCTCACAGTCGATCAAAAACAACAACGCGTCCGCAATTCAGAGCGCTGTTTAGAGACTTTACGACGCAATAAAAAAGGATTTATTGTTTGTGCATTAACGAAATCGCTATTACATAGAAATTTTATCTTGCAAAAAAAGCTTTGTACAAATTCTGTAATCACTTTTATTTATTGAAAATAGTTTCGAATTTAAGTAGTAGTAGTTTAGTAAGAATATATGCCAAGCAATATGAATGCATTTGTGATGGACAATATATCTTAGAACATGTGCGATTTTCTCTTCAAAAACTTCAATAAGCTCATTGTATTGTCGAGAAATATTCGATTGATTTTGTTCTTGTATCGATCCAACGTTGATTGGCCTAATTTTGAATAGCTTATCGATGCTTTTGGTACTTTTGTCACACGAGGGTCAAAGAGATCGACTGATCCCATCGGAATATTATTTATGTGGACGTCACAAGGATGACAGCACAAAATGACCCACACCATAGCAAAAAAGGCTGGGATCCATGCAGCAAGATGACAGATGGAGTTATACAGGCAATAAATCTCGCATGCTTTAAGAAGACTCGGAATGGGTATCATATTTTTTACATATCTTTATGATCAAAAGTAACTTATTGATTAATGGACCCGCTTCGGGATCAAATGAAATTAGTTTGATTTTTTTTCTCTTGCTTTCAGCATTTTCCAATAGATAGTAAGACGGCACCGTAACATTGTACGGTAGTGTATTCAATTTTGCCCGTATCTTTCATATCTTGATTAGTTGAGTTATCGATCCGATGTCAGTTAGGGCAGCAAATGGAGATATGTAATGTTGGAAATGAATTGCTTTTTTCTGCGAATAGGTAAATATCGCTTCGATGCAACGACGACGATAACAATATTATATGAAGAGTGACGTTCGACGATTAAAAGGGAATTAACCTATCGAATGCGCCTCGGAATCACTCACCATTTCATAATTTAAAATAGCCAATTGCTAAAACGACACTCAAAAAGTTCGTAGGATTTTTTCGCTTAACACTTTTTTCTTCTTCGTTTTGGTTCGCTTTTGCGCAATTTCTATGTTGATTGATGAAAATTTGCTATTGATGCTTATTTCTTCTTCAAGATAATCAATGAATAATGTATCGAAATAACAAAATACGGAGGCCAAAGCCTTAACAGCTGAAATTTGCGTTTTTGGACGCTATGGGCGTTTGTTGTCCACTCAGCTGACTCTGCCGATTTGACTCTGGAATATAGTGATGGATCATCCATTTTCATCATACATAGTGATTCATAGGAAAAAAATATGTAATATTTACAATAGATAATTGAAATTCGCATTGATTCGAACATTTTTACAATACTTATTATATGTAATTGAAATATCTTGAATACGACTTTATTTAATTACACATCCAAGTTTTCCAGCATAAGTGGTGCCATATCGGGGCTTCGTACAGAAGGATCGAGTGTATTATTTAAGACTTTATAATAAGAATTCAGGACCTCTCTTTATTTGAAACAGTAATTTTTCCTGTGCTTATGATCGGTAAAAAATTATCATTTTTATGTTCAATGCCATAGAAACACAATCGACATAGAGTTTCTAAATATTTAAATTTTTTTTTTTCGTTCGTTATTAAATGCAAATTTGTCACGAACCATTAGAGATATATTTAGATTGCATATTCATGCATTTTAAGGAAAATCATCCTAAAATTGTTTTTTTGCGTGCACAGGGCAATTTTGATGAGAGATGCTGGGCTGGGCTCTTGCATTCGTATACAAATTATTGGAGAACTTTGCACGCATACAAAACTTCAGATATAAATCAAACCGACATTGCTCATATTTTACATCGAAGACATGAATCGCTTCTGACGGAAATGGCACACGACCCCCAATTGGGAATATACGGGAAAACAAAAATATCTCTATTTCTAAGAAGGGATGGATATTTTTCCTACATCGAAAAATTTTCATTGAACCGAATGTCCAAATAAATACGTGGCAATGTCACGACTGGTGATTTCTGGCCAGAGTCACAGTCCTGTAGAGCGAAGATCGTACAGAACGGGACCTATAAGGTCATGTTTGATACGACGACCCTTCATTCCGATGAAAATACCGGAATTGCTCTTTGAACAACAACGTATATCTTGATCTCAAAAACAGGCTTCGAAAAAATCAAATACCACCGTATTGCGACGCTATTCGATTCACTTCCCGTTCCGATCGCGCAATTGATGCAGAAAACAGCAACAAAAAAATATCATGCACAAAAACTGCATCTTAGATATGTTGCATATAAATGTATGCACTTTGCGCGGCTCACACACGTTGCAATTTGGCCGACGATCGACACAAATAATCGAGTACACCAATCACATTTTATTTTTGCTGTATTGCTTTAATGTGACTAAAAAATACTTCTAGA
This sequence comes from Stenopsyche tienmushanensis, assembly GCA_008973525.1. Taxonomy (NCBI): domain Eukaryota; kingdom Metazoa; phylum Arthropoda; class Insecta; order Trichoptera; family Stenopsychidae; genus Stenopsyche; species Stenopsyche tienmushanensis. Next base: position 41,623 of record WACJ01000369.1, read on the forward strand.
ATTAAATTTGCAATTTAAATGTAAGCATACTGCAACGGTAAATAACCGGATTGCTTTATAACCATATACGGATCTCGGTCCGAATGAAATCAACTATCAATTTATCGACTTTGTGTTCATTCTCAGGAAAAACGTCCATAATATATTGGGTCCGCAGGATGATTCCTGTGACACCAAAAATAAAGAATGTCGATGATACACAAACTGAAAAATGGCAGTAAAGAATTTGAATCAAAATGCTTCAAGGGTGGCCCAGACTCAGAGATAAAAATCAAAAGTTCTGCTACCTGAATGAATATATAATAAAGACGATATAGAAGTGGTCCGTGTGTAGTTGCACTATATTAATGATGACGGAATAAGTTGATGTTATAAGATAACAATCAAATAACCGTCGAGAAAAAAATCAATGAAAAGATATTGTATCCCAATGATTGCGACTGATATGCTATTCGAATTGAAACGTATGCAGTTTCCGGTGCGAGCATCAACAAAGCACAGAAGCACACAGGGTATGCGTGCATGCTTCTCGCATGGATAGCTACATATGGCCTCCTCGCGCCCTTCTCGTTTATTACCAGACGGTAGGCATCAAACGGGAAAATATTCTGCATCCAAAAGCATTTCATTAGCACGGCATAAGCGCAATCTTTGGGATGAGAAAAAAGATAGAAAGTCTCTTACGACCATATAGCAACCTTCGAAAACTTCGACATCAGAATTGCGAAAAAAGCGATAGAAATCGAAAAACGGACGAGATGACAAATTTTAAAAAAATGTACCACGGCATCAAACGAAAAATGAAACTGATATAGCATTACTCACTCAACCGCCACGAAAAAGGGTTAAATCGATGTCTATTATTTGGTATAAAGGGTGATTTTTTTTATGGATTGGTTCACCAAAACGTCCATGGAAACGACCTATAGTTAGATTTTTGGACGAAATGAGATCTCGACCGCAATGCATGATACTCAATCATAACACTGTAAAACAAATCAATTTGAATATGCATTACACTTCCGATGTATTTACAACGGGACGCTTATTTTTGTATTACTTTCTCCTTCGCCCGCATGTTTTTAACGCGCGCGAAAGAGAAAGCGATACCATCAACGATATCCAATTAATATGAACCATACTAAAAGTATGTAATTTTGAGTACAATCTCTCAAATTATAATTGACATCGTTGGTGCAAAAAGTATTGGCGTTCAATCAATTTTCAGTGGGGATTTCAATGATCAAATAAGCCTTCGTTTTTGCAAATTTTAGTTATTTATTCTATAAAAAAATATCTTAACGTACAACATTTATAAAGCTTACACTTTTAAGAATATATTCTAAAAAAAAAAAAGTTCCAAAATTCTAAATTATTTACGGAGTTATAACTATTTTAGTGACGCGATAACTAAGGCATGTCTTACCAGAATGAGCGCGTTTTTTTGAACACGGTTGACATGATATCTCAAATTGTAATTAACTGATTTATTTCAATTTTGGTAAGAATCTTTTCTATATAACCCTCTATTGTTACTACCAAGTGTATGTCAAAATTTTATTTTTAACTACTAAAAATTAAAACTGTAAAAAAAAAAATGACTTTTTTCTTTGGGGTAATAACTATATTGCGTGCCATCGACAGTGTTTATTCATATACAAACTTCATACACCCTGCGCGGTCCTGACATATAAGTGGATTTATACGGACGATAAGTTACGGACATACAAATATATCATGGAAACAGAATAAATCTGAATGAAGACGATCGAGCTTCCAAATTTGTTGGTATTGTGTTATTTTGAAGTTTGTTAACGAACTTCAAAATAAGATATTTTGTTTGTAATTGTTTGCAATGCTTTAAGATATTATGTTGTTTGCTTCGAAAATTGAGCGTAAAGAAAATCAAACAGGGTTCGAAATTAACTGCGAAAAACCGGCTTTGAATGCCGTTTTATGAAATGTGTTCCATCAAGGGATTTCCATGCACTTTCATGAAGATGTTAGAAGACTCAGATAATTTCAGTAGTTTTCTGGTGGTGATAAAATTCTGTAAGAGATAGGACGAGGGCTGACATCTTCGATAATCAGAATTAATCGAAAGCGTTAGCAGAGAAGAAGGCTTGCAGTTAAGTAGACATAAGCGCTATCTTGTCTCGTTTTTCTTGACCCACGAAGATCCAATAGTTGAACTGATCGATTCGATCATCCATCCAATCAACAAGCATAAGAAAAATAATTTATGGTACAGTAAAAACATAGGTAATGGGGAAATTTTCGAATAAAACCATAACCCTCCACGAAAAACACATACAGAGATCACTCGCATTCGCTCTGTGGCCATGGCACAAAAAGAAAGCAAGAGGAATTTATTCATTTGCATACACTGTTTACGATGTCGACTAAAACCCACTTCTCACCCATCATAACAATTCGCTGTAGAAATACTACATTGAAGTCCAATGTTGGGTGTGCTTCGTCGAAATTACGAGGTACAACCACTTGTCGCTACCTCAGCAAAGTCATGGAAAACCCTTTGACGCGCGCTCATAATTACTAAAAGCACTTTAATCTATGCATTTAAAAAAAATGTTCATGAAAAGTGATTAAGCCTAAATATGAATGTGCATTTTCGCAGTATGACGTAAATTCCGACATTACTGAATTTGGGTCAAAGAAAACTTTGAGCATAAAATGGCGAATAATTAATACAACACGCCGGGAACTGCAGCTTTAGAGCTTTTGTATACATCGCCAAAAATAATATTCTAAATCCGTTCGATTAGGGAAACGGTGGGGGCTGGAACACTTTGATCCAGGAGTGACAAATTGTTGGTGCCTTGATTGTTCAATCCCAGGAAACATGTCCGCATGACATCAGAACGATTGCAATTGTTGATTTTGGACGCATATAGAAAATTCATCATCGCATATATTGAAGAATTTCTCTTTGGCAAAAGAACGCATACGCTTTGTGCTCATGGTACATATGCCGCAAGAAGCATTCTATTGTTATGCAATATAGACATGAGGAAAGATAAAACCGTGTTCTATATTGTCCGCACAGAAAAGATAGTGGAGAAGAGAAGCAAAATACAGGTTTATCAAAACTAGTTTTTCTACGTCACGAGTAACTAAGACCGTGTATAACAGCATCACTGGGTTTGCTGGACGTGGGTGCATTCGCTTCTTCCAGTGAAACTAGCCAAGCATCATCACAATCGTGAGATAAACTTTATACTAAGCATAAACAGTCCCTTGAAAGTTCAATTTGCAAGCATTATATGCGTGCGCATCGAAATTCCAAGCAAAATGCGTCAAAAATTTATGACAAATATACGATGAAATATATTAGACGCCGAAGAAAAGTGATTAATATTCTTCTTGGAATGCGATGGAATAAGTCCATAATAGACATTCCAGGAGTAGAAATAAAGCGTATAAAAGGCTGTTGGATAACATTACCAATTAAGAATTGTTCATCAACTAGTTTGGATGTTAACAATTTCAATTAGCTAGATGAGCAAACAAAACCATTCAAAAAATGTGCTGAGAGGGCCATATCATTGCAATAAATGTATCACAGATGATGACGATGGTTCAAAGGTCGCGCCAAAGAAAAGAGAAGAAAATCTTCAAATGACACAGAGAGCCGGAAGAATTCGCCAACATAGTGGACGTCATACGGAATATCGGCTTCCTCCAGGAGTACACGGATTAACCGTGGAATTCTTTCATTGGCACATCCCGCCGCATTCAAACGAACCACTAAAACGTGGAATGTCAACAACGCTTAAAAACGATAAGCCCTCCTCAGGTAAAACGGCTCAAAATTGATAACCGTTCGTATCGCACGTACTCAAATACCGAACTACGGACGCTCGCGCGATAAACAAAAGAAACCAAAGAACTCGGACCTGCCTTCGCAGATAATGCAATTTCATTCACAATGGACGGAGGAAAAAAATTAAGCCCCACAATGGACAAATATTTTGTGAGCAATCTCATTCAATGGCCATTGTGGATGATTCATTTTGAGGGAATGAACACACGTACGGGCCCACGAAACGCTCCTCCATCCGCCCTAACGCTATCGATTAGGGACACCCTAAAATATACCGTGAATTTATTTTTCGTAACAACTACATATTTAGCACACAGCGATTCCAATAGACTATTTTTTTTTAACAATGCAAATTTCTGTGGAATATCATTATAATACGATCATGAATAGGGAATCCAATCCCGGGATCCCGGACAATTTTAGGTACTTAAGAATCCCGGGATTAGAAAACGTAATCCCGAAAATTTCGGGATTGAAATTTTTATTTAACAGAAATCGTACACCTCATCAACACGATGAAGGCTACTAAATCGAGACATTCCCGACGAAATCTGGACGCTTGGAAACAGTGGCGTAATTACTAATTGGCGAACTTAGGCGACGCCTAGGGGCAGTGACTGTCTAATCTATGTATACATATATAGCGTATATGTATGTTTTTCAAATTGTTATATTTACCTTCCCCACCGGTGATGTATTTACTACACCTCGACTCTAATAATGGGAATATCGATATGAAATATAATAGATACGGGCTTCAGAGCTTTTGTATTCCTCCGTAATATAATTACGAATTACATCAAAGTATTATAGTATATAAATATTCATCTGCAGCGACGGAAATAAATAATTTGTCGGGAAATCGGGAATTTTGCAAGTTTTAGTCCATGTCTCAGCAGAAAGGAATTTTATCAGTCACATTGATGGTGTTATACGAAAATGAGGGCTCACGCGATCATCAACTCGAACTAGCATTTAAATATCTGATGACGATACCTCCAACGAGTGTGGAAGCTGAGCGTGCATTTTCAGCAGCAAGTTGTCTGACTTCCAAAATCAGATCCAGACTAAATGACGAAACACTAATGTTTAATGTTAATGTTACTTCGGGCATATTTTAAAAATAATGTTTGAATTTTTTAGTGTTTTATTTATCTATTTTTGAATTATATTTTTATCTTTTCTTAAATAAATAAAATTCTTTGGCCTTCAAGTGATTTTTTATATTGAACAAATGGACTTATTAGTCATTTTTGATCAAATTCATCAAAGTAATTTCTTAAAATATTGAAAATCCCAATTCCGGGATCCCGGGACTGGTCCCGGGATTGTATAATGAAATCCCGAAATCCCGCGATCGAAATTTTGGCTCGGGATCGTAATCCCGAAAATTTCGGGATTGAAAATTTTATTTAACAGAAATCGTACACCTCACCAACACGATGAAGGCTACTAAATTCCCGACGAAATCAGGACGCTTGGAAACAGTGGCGTAATTACTAATTGGCGAACTAAGGGGGAGGTTTAGTGGGTAGGCACGACCGATCAATTGTGAATCCTACACTACCCAGATTCTCTAGGTGTCTTGTGAAGATTCCTCGCCCATAGGAAAAAAAACTGTCTAATCTATGTATACATATGTACGGTACATATAAGTTTTTCAAATTGTTATATTAACCTTTCCCTACCGGTGATGTATTTACTACACCTCGACTCTAATAATGGGAATATCGATATGAAATATAATAGATACGGGCTTCAGAATTTTTGTATTCCTCCGTAATATAATTACGAATTACATCAAAGTATTATAGTATATAAGTATTCATCTGCAGCGACGGAAATAATTAATTTGTCGGGAAATCGGGAATTTTGCGAATTTTAGTCCGTGTCTCAGCAGAAAGGAATTTTATCAGTCACATTGATGGTGTTATACGAAAATGAAGGCTCACGCGGTCATCAACTTGAACTAGCATTTAAATATCTGATGACGATACCTCCAACTAGTGAGGAAGCTGAGCGTGCATTTTCAGTAGCAAGTTGTTTAACTTCCAAAATCAAATCCTAAATGACGAAACACTCGATGTTTATATTTAACAAATGGACTTATTAGTAATTTTTCATCAAATGTATCAATGTAATTTCTTAAAATATTGAAAATCCAGATCCCGGGACTGGTCCCGGGATTGTCTAACGAAATCCCGGGATCGAAATTTTGGCTCGGGATTGGATTCCCTAATCATGAACCGTAACAATGTTGGAATATCTCTCTTTTTGAGTAGCGAACTAATTTAAAATCATCATAAATTTAGATGCTATATTCGTTTGTCAGCCACTCATTTATGTCGTACAAATCCACTTTACTGTCAGAACAACAGTAAAAATACACTTTGTATTCATTTGAATTATCATTATTAGTCGAAAAATTTGGGTTAACGATCTATGCAATCGTACGATGTACGCAAGATACTCTCTCCGACTCTGTTTCTCCCCAAACTCAACGTGCAAGACACTCTCCGTCTTTGTCTGTATCCGAGCTCATTAATACAATCACATCGTCTTTTATCAAATTTAAAATTAAATCAATTCATCTTTTTAATGGTTACTAAATCTTTTTGTGTTTATATCTACCATTGTTGGAAGGATTATGAAAAATTATTAATAAGTGTCACGATTACGAATTTGAACAAGTTGGCATAACGTGCATTACATTGCATTGTAATCAGCATAAGAAAAAAATTGACTAGAAAAATGTAGAAACAGACAAAAAAAAACCGAAAAGAGCATCTAATTGAAATTCCAACAAACAAAACGTTTACGCCCGAAGAAATACGGCCGTCCTGGATGTTCTTGACGATACAACACAATAATTTATTATCTTGACAAATTGTTTTTGCTTCGTTTTTTCATGCATTCTCCTGTCAAAATAGACGATTATTCAAGCTAAGAGACTCTATATCAGTATTTTTCAAACGGAGGCCGATTGCTTTCACTGTCTTGTGAGCAAAATTGAAAATACTTCGGCATACGTTAAGGGATGAGACATAAAAGCAGACTATTTAGCGCACAACTGGATATAATTCATCTCAAATTGAGATTCATTTCAATATTCAAGAGCGTATTATACGAAATATGCATTCCGTTTCGAGACATCTCGCGATAATATATAACAAGTATTTACGCGATGTATTGATTTTGTAATACATATCTACAACCAATTTATCAAGTGTGCATTTTTTCAGACCTATTTGCGATGCACACTCTTGAGGAAAATGATCCTTAAATAACGACGTTTTGTCAAAAAGCCGCTTTTGGAAAAATGACTGTAAATTTCCAAGCGGATGAACGTGATAACTCTTCGTCGTATTCATTGTAATCATCATATATCGCGAGAGAATCATCCATCGATACCTGGTATTTTGTAAGTGTATCAAAAGATTATAGTTATCTTATCATCGCATTTTACACACAGTAAATATGCTACGAGCGTGGATTTAATGTATTTTCATTTTCAGATTATTCCTCAAATTTTTGCACCAAGTCCTCGCGTAGTATTCAGAGCTGGCCCTTTAAAACCTCGGAAATCTACGAGCATTTGTCGCCAAAATAGCAGAGAATCTACTAATTTTACAAGACTATTTTTATATTTGACACCGAAATAAAAATCAATTGAATAATCAACAGGAAAAAAATGTTGATCAAATTGCCTATGCAATTTACATTAATATATAGGTTTTTATTTGGAGGGAGAAAAAATATATATACAAATATTGTAATATTGTAACATCTTTCTCAGCAGCAAATGTAATACATATAATAGGAAAGCATTAAACTGCTAGATATTTTACAGTAATAGTTACGACAACTGTTTAAAACCGTTACAACAGCTGTAGTAACCGCACAGACAGCCAATGCAGCTGACGTTATGGACCTAAAAGCACGCTATGGTCATCTCTTATAAATTCTAAATTAATTTGAAATCTAAACCATTCATTTTGTTTAAAAAACATGTTAAAATACGGGAATTATATCAAGGAATACATGCAAAAAATTATATTCATTCTTCAGCAAATGTTCCAGCATAATGAAGATCGAAGCCTTGTTTATAACCCCATGAGGATGATCTTGTCTTAAAATGAATAAAAAGCAGTTTTATATTTGTATGTCCGCCGCTTATCATCCGTACAAATCCACTTATCTGGCAAGACCGTCGCAGTGTGTACGAAGATTGTGCATAAATAAATAAACACTTTATTCAAGTAAATATAGACAATACACGACATAATTTGGTTAATGATCTATACAATCGTATGATGTACGCTCACTTTGTCACTGGAATTCGGATACAATTCTCTGTCTTACCTCTTTAACCCCTAAAGGAGTACTATCGCAAGGCCTGGGACCCCCCCTCCACTATTCAGAAAGAGCACTCTTGTACATTGAGCTCGGAGACAGACAGAGATAAAGAGAATGTAGCGCAATTCGAGAGACAGAGACGGAAAGCTTCCCCGCATACATCGCACAATTGTATAGATCGTTAGCCCAAATGTATCGACTAATAATGATTTCAAGTGTGTTATTTTTTTACGCAAATAAATGACTGAATATTTTGTGCTATCGATAGTGTTTATTTATTTAATTGCTTGCTTGTTGAATGAGTATTTGTACGATTATCATTTCCTTCTAAAGCAGGAGCAAATGAATCGATTTATTGAGAATCGTTTATGTAAAGAAATGACGTGGTCTTGTGTGCTATCAACAGTGTTTATTTACAATTGCCTTTGCCTCGAAATGAAGACTTAAGTGTTCATCATATTGTACATTCCTATTTGAATAAAGTACATTGGCGGCCATCTGACAAATTTTATTGAATACAGGGTGGTGGCATAATTAAAGACGCAATTACAATTAGTTTCAAATATAATTACATAACCATGGATGCTATTGTGTGAGAATTATTTTAATTATTATGAGACGCCTTAAAGTGGTCATGGTTTGACCATGGGAAGATTGCACACACTAAGGCTGAACAACCAATTTAAGCCAATGCAAAATATTCATAATGGGACATCTAAGAGGCAATCCTTGTGAGGAAATAATTGGCAATGAAAGTTAAACTTGTGCGACAATTATTCAATGCAACTTCAATGTAGAAAAACCCCTATGTTAATTGACTTTTAGTGTTAAAATGCAGATTCGTTGGAATAAGACAATATATCTGACTTTGTACAACAATACAACTCAAAGGCCCCCAGAGACGAGCGTTGATCTATGATAATATTATCTCGTTATCTTCGTGTATTTTATTTATTGTAATATCAACGATAACGTTACCTCTCTTGACGAAAACTCGATATTACGTACTAACAGAAAAAATAACAAAACGTTAAATGCTATCAATGCATTGGAAATTGTATATATTTAAAGTCCACGTAAAAATTTGCGTCGGAAAAACTTCAGACTACCGGTTGTCCTACTTTTGAACGCTAAAAGGCGTAATTAAGTTGAGAGGCCCACGTCAACCTTTTTGAAGAGGTTTTAAACTTTAATAAAACGAGGGCACGTTAGAGCTTCTTCAGTTGACAGAATTTCAACGTTGACAGAATCTTTTTAATCTGCAATTTCTTATGCAGCACTAAGCAATCGTCTTTGCCTTTGATCCACAGGATCAAAAGAAATCATCCAGATTTACATTTATTACGCTTATAGTGCATTTTTGCGATTTGCGGTTGGTTAATCGAATCCTTGAATCCATTATCCGGCCAATGTTCAAGTGCATACATTCTATGGGCCGGATGTCGTACATATTTTATTCAAAATTATTCCTCATTTAAATTAAACGATTAAATTTGTGAGTCGTTTTGAAAAAAACGGAATGGAAAGTATGAAAATGCTACAAACATGCATCATGCTGGATTTTGGAATAAGAGCCTGAAAATTATTTACATATGGAAATGGCCATTAATTGCAATCATGCAATTTGGAAACCACGAATAGTGTGCAATATTTGTCGCGCATTATTCTCGTATGAATCAATTTTTTGTTAATTTAATTCATGATGATTATAAATGTGGTGACATCCAGATAACTTACAAATATACAAATAGTTATATATATATATAAGATATTAATTCAGAAAAAACCAGGTATTCGATTAGTTTGTCCCGTATACGTTCCTAAGTCATGCATATATAATTTGTTTTGCGAGATGTTTATAAACGGATGCACCATCTTTGCGCATATTAGTCTGGTGAAATGAAGCGAGCGCGCATTTGCGTTTTGATCCCAGCCCCACAGCCCGCGCTACACTCGATCCTCAGCAATAAATCGCGTAACTGTATTACTAACATTGCAACGCATGCCATGTACTCGCTAGTATTATATAAATGTCTTATACTTTTGCCACGTTTACAGAAGCGCTAGCCACCATGTATCGAAAGTAGATGACGTTTATTCGACAATAATTAACATACACTACATGTAGATTAAAAAACAGCCTTGTGGTTTTGTAAAAATGGGTGCAAAATTTCGATCGCTATCCCCCCGTACTATTATGTATGTGTCCACATCGGGGATATTTAGATATATCAACGATCTATTTTTGAGACAATAAGGATTATAAAAATGAATAAAAATGCTTGTGGAGAGAGAATTAAGCTATACGGATAGCTGAATAATTTGCTCCATAATTAGCTAAAATAATTAACACTATGTGCGGTTATGTGGTTAATCTTCGCATGGAACCGGCATCTTAAGAATTTAAGGAAGCCACTAATGGTTGACGAAAAATGTGGTACAAAGTCGGTCAAACTTTTGGTGGAAGCACGGCACAAATACTACACATTGCGACGAGTTGACCGGACTATGGCACACATGTTGTGTCATCGGATATTATAGGATGCTATTTTTCATAGCTTCAAAGGGTAAAATCATTGACACTGATGCTCAGTGTTTTTTTCGATAAAGTTGATGAGACTGCGTTAAAGACCAAGGTGTTGAGAAGAAAATGAAGAAAAAATCATGGCCTCTGCCTTTTGGGATCGTTTTCCTAATAGATTTTTTGCCACAGGGGGAAACAATAAATACTTTGAAACACTAAACTACTGATAGTGATACAGGACAAAAGGGAATGTTAACGAATGGAGTGTGCTTATTGCATAACAATGCATGTCTCCATGCAACCAACTGTTACTCATTCGATTGGGACATTAGTCACAGCCCTGAACTAGCACCTTCAGATTTTCATCCTTTCACATCTCTGAAGTTGACAGATTCGTGAAGTCATTTTTCAATTCAATTACGATTACGTTATGCCAGGAAGGGGCCCTAAATGACATCTGGACTTGATAGGAAAAACAAAGATAGTTAAATGTTCTTTTCACAATATTAAAGACGTCCAGCTCCGAGACTCTTCTTCAGGTCTTCGAAGGCAGCGGATCCAACTCCTCCCTTACGCTACGTTACGTTCATTTTATGTGAATTAAATAACTCGATTTACACACAAATATATCACTTCCCAAAGGGATATTTTCGATAGGATCAATGTAGCGGTCTCGAGTAGTTTCATTAACGTTTAAGGAAAGCTTCAATGTTTTTCTCAAGACATAAGATCTCAATTATGCCTTTCAAGCCTATGTAAATGTAGATAATGATCTCCCAATGTATGGTTTAGGACCAATTGAGAAATTTTGCAATCCAATATTAACACATCTTAAGCGGGGTGAGTCTAATTAATGTTTGCGAAAATGTTTTCATAATCGAGGAGGACATTTATTTGGCTTCATATTGATGTTGATTGATGGCTGTGAGCTTGTCACAATTAGAGCTGTAACTGTAAATTTGATGTGTCTTCCAATGCACAATATCTGCCGACTTGATAAATAAGCATAGTATTTAGATGTCCTAAATGTATGTTAATAAAAGTCGCCCAAAAATATGAATATATTGAAATAAACAGGATTGTAATCACAGTTATCTGCGATTGCGATTAATTTTTCGTAAAGTGAGATTACGCCGATGCGCGCCGAGGATTGGGATTAAATTTCCTACAAAAGATGTGTCAAAGGACGAGCCGAAGGATGATGAGGATGAGTACATGTAGCATACATAAAGCGACAGAACGTCCCGTTTTGAAACGGATCATCCCGTTTTTAGACAGCACAAATTAAAAAAAGATCTCTTAGTCATAACATACATATTCAAATGTCATCAGCTGTCAAGATATTTGTAACATGATTCATCGCAGGGAACATAAACACTACCACTAATACGAATACGACTTTCAGGTTTGTCTCATAGACGAACAACGAAATTCGGCCCAATTTAACATTTGAACTCGGAGCAGGGCCGCATCGGCCCACCGGTCATCGTCTGCGGCCATTTTACACGGTCTAATAAATTAAGAAAACGGAGATCGGCGAAGAAGAAAAAAAGCCACGATGATTTCCCCTGCGCTCAGTCATGTGGTGTATCTGCCCTCCGTGTCAAGTTATTTACACTTGATGAATAATTCCGCATGTTGCTTCCCTTTCTGGCGAAACGGCAATGCCATCGTCTTGCTCTGGAGCGTTAGTCCCATAATTAGCGTTCTTTATCACAAGCCTCGGTAACAAAGGCTTAAGGACCCGGATACGGCCCGTTAAGCTTTTCTATCACAAATATAGAATATATAAAATAGGGCCTTCGCGGGGAGGCGTATATCCGCATTAGGCGTACACGGGATTTAGGGGATGATAACGCGCAGAGCCAGCGAGAAGCTGTGGGCAAAATCGATGCCCGGATCATTTCATTGCAAGCGAAGTTGAAAATTACCCAATGGATCGACTAAATTAATCATGTTTCAATTATCGTGATGCTAAGTTGCATTTAGGCCCTCTCATGCAAAAGTTTTAGGGTAGTGAACTGTATGGAAATATGGACGATCCTCGGTAACTAAGTATACACAGCCCATTACCCAGATACATAAACTCAAACAATCGCCAATTATACTTGCCAAAATTATTCTAATCGATGCAGTTCTCAGGAAATTGCATTGAGTTTAGACCAAACGAAAACTAAACTAATGAAAGAAACATTTTTTTTACATTGAATCGCATGATGACACTATTCTTCTTCTTGACCGATAAAAATATCCTACGGATGGGGGGATGAATTCTGACGCCTTCAAACTTAAAAGAAGACTAATCACAGTAGAAATCTCGTAGCTGGCGTCTTTCTGTCTAAATATATTGGACATATCAGCTATTTCACATTACATATTCTCTTTCCAATACGATAGTTGGATGAATCACGCAAAATATTAGCGTTGCACGACAAAGTTCTTTTCTATTATGTCATTAGACGTGGTCTGCTCTATGAATGAAGTTTCCATCGTCTTCCACATGTTTAATTTTAGATGAGATTGTTTGAATAGCAAAATAATCATTTCAAAAGTATATTTTAACACACTCTAGTCGGGACTGCTATTAATCGCAATTTAGAAGTAAAAAACGATTTCTACATGACAGTATTATTTCTTACGTTGTGTGCAATTTAACTCGCGTAAAGTGTGTTAAAACACATTATCGGACGAAGAACAAGAGACATCGTTTTCGATGGTTATTCGACATTTTACAACATTTCATCACATCATGATATAAAAAGTAACTTCGATCGATCAAGTTTTGATGAAGTTTTTTATATCTTGCGTATACGCAACATTTGGGAAGAAATGGGTTAATGATATTTTGCATCCTTGAAGGTCCTTTATATAATCGATTTCGCTGTAAATTTCAATAAAAACGTATTTTAAAGCAGTTTAGATATGTCATTTCATTATTGACCACCGGACCACTAGTACCAGAGGAATAAAATAATTGAAAGCATTCTTGTTTATCATATTTCAGAGAAGTGATCATAAACAGCCACTCGAAATATCAACACCCAAGTATCTCCAAATTTTCGCAAATAAGCAGATTATGAATATAATTATTGCGGGCGAAAATTCGTAGGCGTTTCGCCTGATTGATGGGTGCTCAATTTGAATTGTGGCAACGAATAATTGGCTTGAAAAAATGATCAGAACGGACAACGTAATATGATAACATCGTCAGGCTTCCTGCTGATGGGTCCACTTCCGGACCGTGGTCCGAAAATTGACTATCACTTTTGATATAAGTATGGTGGCTATTTGTATTCAATACAGAAGTGGGACTTGTAAATTACCACGATCGGATCATCCCTGGTCTCCAGTTCGAAGTTCCGATGAAGGAATTTTTACAAGAAATTATACAAATACATTTTCAGATGAATTTATTTCATAGGATCTAAAGAGAAGCAATTTTAGCGTATGAAAAACGCCATCAAAATACATTGATATGCGACACTCGAAGATTAAATGTCTTCAATATTGAACGTATGCTGTGGTCATTAAATAAATTAGGTGTTGTGATTCATATCATTGAATGAAAAACTGCATGCTCTTGATAATTCCTTTCAAAATATAAGAAAAACTTATTGCCTGCTTCACTATTCTACGATCATCTGCAGATGTTGTCGCTCTTGGTCTTCCACTACTTCTATTATTATATTAAGAAAACTGCCATTTTTCCGGGTTACAATGGGTGTGTATATAATAAAAGTGCATTTCAGATAATGAATTTTCATAAACAATTCAATATCAAAAATACATGCCTAAACACTTATGATCGGTAATATAAAATTGGTATCCTTTTTAATAACCAGAATTAGGGTTGTCTATGTTCGCACATTGATTTCAGATATTCATTCGTATATTTGCAAAAAAATGCAACATCCAATCGGGAATAACCAAGTAAAGGATGTCTTCAAATTTTTGACTGAGAAAAAATAGAAGCGCATACACATCAATCGGCAGTCGTTCGTATTTATAGCTCAAGCATTTCGACTTCACCGTGCAATCGAATAGTTCTTACGCCGCCGATAGATGGCGCGCCCACGGAAAAAAATAATCTAACGCGCGGGACCAATTTACATTTTATAAATATGAGATATGATTATTTTGTATGTTTAAAAAAATGATAAAAAAGAAAAAAAAAGAACCCCGGGCGAGACTCGAACTCGCGAACGCTACAGCCGTCGAAACATCGCGATCGATGATGACTTGGGCGCAACCAGCTGCGCCACCGGGGTTGCTTAAGCCCAACCAATATGCATATATAAATGACGCTCAGCCCCCTCCGTATCAAAAGCGCATGCGCATCAAGCGACAGTCGGTTGTATTTATAGCTCAAGCGTTTCGGCTTCTCCGTGCAATTGAATAGTTCTTACGCCGCCGATAGATGGCGCTCGCGGATAAAAAGAGACTAGCGCGCTTGGCCAGTTTACATTTTATACATACACATTTAGTCACGAAAAAATGAGATATGGAGACACGCAGTCTATAAGACTATTTAATATATTTTTAAAAAATGAAAAAAAGAAGAAAAAATACCACGGGCGAGACTCGAACTCGCGACCTTAAGTTCAAATGGTAACTTACGCGCTACCTACTGCGCTACCGTGGTTACGTAAGCGGAACTAATTTGCATATATAAAAGACGCTCAACTCCCTCCGTACCAAAAGCGCATGCGCATCAAGCGAAAGTCGGTTGTATTTAAAGTTCAAGCGTTTCGACTTCTCCGTGCAATTGAATAGTTCTTACGCCGCCGATAGATGGCGCGCGCGCGATACCAATTTATGCTTTATGCATAAAAATTTGATCACGAAAAAATTTGATATGGAGATACGCAGTCTATAAGATTATTTAATATGTTTTAGGAAAATGAAAAAAGAAAATATATATACCACGGGCGAGACTCGAACTCGCGGCCTTAAGTCCGATGATAACTTACGCGCTACCAACTGCGCTACCGTGGTTATGTAAGCGCAACTAATATGCATATATAAAAGACGTTCAACCCCCTACGTACCAAAAGCGCATGCGCATCAAGCGAAAGTCGGTTGTATTTAAAGCTCATACGTTTCGATTTCACCGTGCAATTGAATAGTTCTTACGCCACCGGTAGATGGCGCGCGCGCGATACCAATTTATGCTTTATGCATACAAATTTGATCACGAAAAAATGAGATATGGAGATACGCAGTCTATAAGATTATTTAATATGTTTTAGGAAAATGAAAAAATAAAAAAAAATACCACGGGCGAGACTCGAACTCGCGGCCTTAAGTCCGATGATAACTTACGCGCTACCAACTGCGCTACCGTGGTTATGTAAGCGCAACTAATATGCATATATAAAAGACGTTCAACCCCCTACGTACCAAAAGCGCATGCGCATCAAGCGAAAGTCGGTTGTATTTAAAACTCAAGCGTTTCGACTTCTCCGTGCAATTGAATAGTTCTTAAGCCGCCGATAGATGGCGCGCGCGGTACCAATTTATATTTTATGCATACAAATTTCGAAAGAAGAAGATCGCAACTTGCACGTCCATGCTTCATTCCAGCCCTGGGGATCAACTTGGACAGGTCGTTAATTATGTTCGAAGAGACTGAAGCATATCCAAAGCAATAAAAAATATAGGGTAGCTAATCTTCTCCATCTTCTAGTATGAGATACGTGTATGATGAAAGCTGTAAACTGGAGATACATAAATGTGATTGCTGCTCCTAAAATCCAAGATCGCATGATAATGACCGATGATACAACATGTGTGTCATATCTAGGGAATCCAATCCCGGGATCCCGGATCCCGGGATCCCGGACAGTTTTAGGTAATTAAGAATCCCGGGATTAGAAAACGTAATCCCGAAAATCCCGGGATTGAAATTTTTATCTAACAGAAATCGTACCCCTCACCAACACGATGAAGGCTACTAAATCGAGACATTCCCGACGAAATCTGGACGCTTGGAAACAGTGGCGTAATTACTAATTGGCGAACTTAGACGACGCCTAGGGGCAGTGACTGTCTAATCTATGTATACATATATAACGTACATGTATGTTTTTCAAATTGTTATATTTACCTTCCCCGCCGGTGATGTATTTACTACACCTCGACTCTAATAATGGAAATATCGATATGAAATATAATAGATACGGGGTTCAGAATTTTTGTATTCCTCCGTAATATAATTACAAATCACATCAAAGTATTATAGTATATAAGTATTCATCTGCAGCGACGTAAATAAATAATTTGTCGGGAAATCGGGAATTTTGCGAGTTTTAGTCCGTGTCTCAGCAGAAAATAATTTTATTAGTCACATTAATGGTGTTATACGAAAATGAAGGCTCACGCGGTCATCAACTCGAACTAGCATTTAAATATCTGATGACGATACCTCCAACGAGTGTGGAAGCTGAGCGTGCATTTTCAGCAGCAAGTTGTCTGACTTCCAAAATCAGATCCAGACTAAATGACGCAACACTAATGTTTAATGTTAATGTTACTTCGGGCATTTTTTCAAAATAATATTTGAATTTTTTAGTGTTTTACTTATCTATTTTTGAATTGTATTTTTATCTTTTCTTAAATAAATAAAATTATTTGGCCTTCAGGTGATTTTTTATATTGAACAAATGGACTTATTAGTAATTTTTGATCAAATTCATCAAGGTAATTTCTTAAAATATTGAAAATCCCAATCCCGGGATCCCGGGACTGGTCCCGGGATTGTCTAATGAAATCCCGAAATCCCGGGATCGAAATTTTGGCTCGGGATTGGATTCCCTAGTCATATCCCATACAAATGTTTACGCTCGAGCATTATTAGATTACTCGATATACTCGATTAGAAGCAAATCATAAAATCAATCAAAAGTGAGATCCTACTATATAAAGGCGATTAAAAAAATGTCCTAGACCTCTGAAGAAGCACAAGGAAATACAAGACAACGATTTGCTGGAGCCCACACGGCCAAGTATTATGATGCGAAATTTCGCTTCCCAAATATCTTGGACTAAGATTTAAAAAAAAAAAAAAACAGGATCATTTTGGCTTGTTGCATGACTCTTTGTCCCATAATTCGTCTACTCGAGTTACTCACTCAAAAGTGCTAGGCCGTATACAATGCCCTCGCCCAAATTGCCGAAACGTGCGTAAAGCGTAAAATCGATACTTTACTTTTGGGGAGTTTACATACGCCTCACTTCACGCACATCTGCGAAATGTATGGAAACACACGCACACTTGTGAGAGGAAATTTGGATGCTCGTCTTCTTCGAACCGATTGAAAATATGCAAGGAAAAGCTGGAAAATTTGTGATGAACATGGGAGAGTAGGGCCTCTTGTAGCTTTAAAACCGGCTGACGAAAAATTTGAGCCGTATCTAACGCCAGTGATATAATTATTTGGAGAGGTAGAAACTAATATGTCTATTTAAAACTTGCGAATACTTTGGTCGTAAGTCGGGAATATGCTCGTATTATTGTGAGTTTTTATTGCCTATGCCTATGTTTCATTTTTAAACAAAACGGAAACATAGGCAATTTGAAGCCACAAGAATTATCATCGAGCAACAAAGAAGTCCAGATGAACAAGTGCACATCTTTGTTGCCAAGGCAGAATGAACGTTCATTTTTACATCTATTCATAACTGGAAACGAGAAGTAGATTGGTAAGATAGAAAAACAATGGCTTTCTTTGAATCATACTCTCATATCAACCCCCAAGTCGAGGAGGTTAACGATTCCAAAGACACATTTCTTCATTTGTTGGGATGTAAGCAGGATTGTTTGAATGATAAATTTCGACCCATTTCTATTAAAAATTATGCATTTTTTTCCAAATTCTAATCATATATGATCATAATCAATCGGAAAGATTATTTGCTTGCAATTTTTACGCTGAAAGTATAAACGAAAACATTGATACGTTTACAACCATTATATCTGATAGTAAAATGATCGATATTACCCAAACAATTAAATCATAATTAGACTAAATTTTAATTAAAACTTATGAAGAACGTCGTAGAATTCGCTTCAAAATATTTGGGGAAGACGTCCCTCGGTTCTATTAGCACAATATATTAGACTACGGTCTGCTGAGCAGCTTCTTTTCGCCCGTGCAATTTTCTTGAAACGTCTTTCACAATGAGTTTCGAGTCTATTTGCACAAAGGCGAAACATCGAATGACCCAAATCTTCCAAATACATATTGCGTAGAAGTGATATAAAATTATTAAGTATTATATTAACAGGAAAAAGGGAAGCTCGACCATTTTAGCGAAGAGTATATTGCAATTCAAAAATACAGGAATCGCCGTTTGTTTACAAGCCCAAACATCCGATTTGAACGAAATGTTTGCTTCGATGGAACTGGCATTTAATTGATCGTTTGAATGGCGTTTGAAACATAAATGCGTGTAAAAGAACGGCCCATAATACGAAGCAAATTTCCCTGAAAGTGTTGGCTATTTTCATATCACTTACTCGAATTTAATTGCGCCTGGAGATGTACGAAAGAGTAAAAATTCCCGTGAACAAATAGAAAAATACGCCTTAAAAGATATTTGTGTAAAGCGATCTGACATATTATCAAAATAAGTCTGTTTAATGAAAAATGAAGCCTATAATGATTTGAAGCAGCGAGTATCCATGAAAAAACGAAGACCTTCTCGGATCATGGTGAGATCCGCATTAACCCTTATCGGATTGGAAATCGTGAGACAGAGACGGGGTTGTCTTGCGTCTCATAATACACTCGTGCATCGATGGCAAATTCGTGCCATAAAGGTACCTCTACACGTCTAAACATTCTATAATATATTTTTTTAAATATAATTTATGTATAATTAACTGAAATCGCTATCGTCGGATAAGTTATTAAGCTCTTTCAACAAAGATGACTTTCGTTCGTGTTGTCTTGAGAGCAGGCGTTTGTTTTGATAATTGAGATACTCGCATCATTCTTATCATTGATCAATTTTGTAATTCCCCATTGACTGTTCTGGAGCGGTATCATTAGCCGATTATCATCACTCCTTTGCAAAATCTTACACGGTAACCCTGCCCTTTTATTTTCGCAACACATAAATAGGAAAAAATAGCTGAACAAGAAAAACATTAAGAAATATTCCCAAGATATGAACGAATATTATGCGCTATTAAAAGTGTTATTGAGTCTGGTACATTAGAGCATAGCGTGTATGTTCTCCGGTTTGAAAGGGTTAATATCTGCTCATATTTCTTGAATTTCATATAATACTATACGGAAAAATTTTGAGGACAATATCAAACAATTGGTTCATCCATAAAACATTGTCTGAAAATTTGTTAGGTTGAAGATTGACAACACTATAACGTTTTAAATTAACCCAGGAACCCTGTGAATAATTAATGAAGTCAAGATGCATTTTTACATTTTCAATACGCATAATCCAAGGGCGCTGTACTATTATAAAGGACTCTATTCTTAGTGAATAATGTATTATTATAAAAAATGGATTTAACGATTCAAAGCAACTATTTTTAATTCATGGATAATAATAACGGGACGTCTATAGTTTGGCAGTTTGAATCGTCGATCTTTTCCGTTTCCAAAAATATTACTGTCCTACTGAAAAATGTATCGCCATTCCATGTATTTTTCTTGGAATAAAACATACATCTACGAAACAAGATAAACCACTTTTTTACGAAAAGCACGAAAGGTACTTTTTTATTAATCTCACACGCTGAAAAGACTCATGGCGAAGATAGAAAGGATCATTATTTAATGAAAGGATTCGAGTGCTTTATAATAATTCCATAGCCAATATGTCGTGACGTTTCAATCAACCAATATGCGAAAGACAATGTGAGAAATTCATCAATTAATTGCATGGACTAAATTTCAACAACATAAATATCAATTTGCTCCGTGAATAACATCATTAGTTGCTGCATCCATTTATTGGCCATCATTAATTGATCAAATCAACTTGATTGGGTTTTTTCTGCATGGGGTCTGTCTGCAACCACATTGCTCCAATAAGGCTTAATTTTTGAGCTGTTTAATCGCCGAACGAAATCATGTATCAATGTATCAATTTTTGAAGTGAAGATTTTATTTTAGAATTCGAATATTAACGATTAAAGTGGCTCTAATCATCGGTCTTAGGGATTGGATCGAGCCCAATATATACAATTGGCCGTCAATCATTACACCTGGAATTCGGGGAAACTATTCCCGGAATTTTGGCATGTTCTAGTACAGGAATAGCGAACCTTTTTGAGAAGTAGGTCAAATTTAGTTCATTACTTTATTTAATACCAGCCCGTGGGTAGAGCTGTCTACCATCCACATTTGGAAGAACAAATTTTTCAAAAGACATTCTTATCTCTTGAAATACGAGGTTTCACTTTTAAGCGGTATATGATACAGTAAAATATTTCAGTCACATATTGTTTTAATGATTTATAGGATAATATCATCATTATCATTAACATATTAATTTCTGGGGTCAGTATATCAAACATGAAGTACAAAAACTAGAGAGATATCCACATAGAGCAAGTTGCTTCTTAGTGCTACTGTCACGTGAGAGGTGACTTACGACCGACAAGGGTTAAAAAAGTTTATAAAAACAGCGAATGTGTCATTTAAAAATCATTCGTGGGTCAGTGTCTGAACTTCGTCATCCCTGTTCTATAGTCATGGCGTTTTAGATGACCACACATTTAATTATTCGAAATAACCATGTAACACCCCCTAATTAAAATATCGCACAACCTAAATTCGCAAAAAGTGAATTAACACGCTCTTATGACTCAAATATAGTATAATCAATTTACATGGCACACCTACTACTCAGACGACAAGATACTGTAAATCGATACGGTTTGGAGTTATATATGTTTTTAACTATACATATTTATTTAGAGTTAAAATATTTTAAAACTAATAATAACCCAAATTAATCGATTTCAAGTGTATTATTTATGTTTATTTGAAGAAATGATCGAATATTGTGTGCTTTCGACAGAGTTTAATTATTTATGTACAAGCCTCATACGCGCTGCGACGCTCTTGACAGATAAGGATCTATAAATTGGATGGGCGTTTACAAGTTCGTGGGTCATATCTACCAATCCCGAGCCAAAATTTCAAAACCCGGGATTTCATTAGACAATCCCGGGACCAGTCCCGGGATCCCGGGATTGGGATTTTCAAATGAATGAAAAGATGAAAATATGCCCGAAGAAACTTTAAACCATCGAGTGTTTCGTCATTTAGTCTGGATCTGATTTTGGAATTCAGGCAACTTGCTGCTGAAAATGCACGCTCAGCTTCCACACTCGTCGGAGGTATCGTCATCACATATTTAAATGCTAGTTCGAGTTGATGACCGCGTGAGCCCTCATTTTCGTATCATCATCATCAATGTGACTGATAAAATTCCTTTCTGCTGAGACACGGACTAAAACTCGCAAAATTCCCGATTTCCCGACAAATTATTTATTTCCGTCGCTGCAGATGAACACTTTTATACTATAATACTTTGGTGTGATTCGTAATTATATTACGGAGGAATACAAAAAATCTGAGCCCCGTATCTATTATATTTCATATCGATATTCCCTATATTAGAGTCGAGGTGTAGTAAATACATCACCGGTAGATTAGACAGTTACCGCCTCTAGGCGTCATCTAAGCTCGCCAATAAGTAATTACGCCACTGTTTCCAATTGTCCAGATTTCGGCGGGAATGTCTCGATTTAGTAGCCTTCATCGTGTTGGTGAGGTGTATGATTTCTGTTAGATAAAAATTTCAATCCCGAAATTTTCGGGATTATGTTTTCTAATCCCGGGATTCTAAAGTACCTAAAAGTGTCCGGGATCCCGGGATTGGATTCCCTAATCATATCCATTATCGGCTGAAATTTTATAGATTTTTCGATGACCCTAATTGAAAACATCAAATCTGTCTGACCAATATATCGTTTTATTTTTAACCCATTCCATGCTAACCATTTTTTTCGAATCTAATCCTCTCAAGGGTAGGGCTATCTCTTATCCTTAGTAATTTGAAAATCGATACATCACCAGATGTTTCTTAAACCGACGCATCTAACCGTTGCTATGAATCTAAAATTAGATGTTGTTGACGTTTAGCTATCTGTCTATCTAATACTTACAAGACTGAAATTGTGTTGTAGCTGCTTATAATAAACATTATATGTATTTAACCGTTTGCCGTACGATCCCGGCGTATCCCGTCTTAGCCGGAGCACATCTGTGACGGCATCTGCAGATAAAACTTGCTCGGCTAAACCTCTCGCGCCGGATTAGTCTATTGTATACCGCCTTCGAGGGACAAAAAAGGGACAAAAAAAAGGGACAAAAAAACAAACCATTTATATTGCTCAAAGACTCTCAAACTTTTCTGAGTAAAATAAATTAATTTTGGTAAATAATTCGATTTTTGCGATGCACCAACATAGAGTACATACCTATCATAAACATCGCCCACTAGTAAAAGTGTTTAATTACTATTTAATTATGTGCACATCTTCACATTGAATCATCAGTCAGTATAAATCAAATTGCTCGTGTAAAAAATAATTTATTAGCTAGAACAGAAAACTGTTTAATAATATGAATTGAAGATTGTCGTCAAAAAATGTACCCCTCGATAGACATCTGATTAAAAGAAAAGAAATCAAATTATTTTACGCTTGTAAACAATATTTTTATCAGCGCGCCTTCTTAGTCATCTTATAATCTGTCTCTATCCCGCCATTATAGGAAGGTCGACTGTATTTAATCCCTCTTATGAACAATAGGACGGGTGCTTTTTGTTGTAATCCTTTTATCAAACATTTTATGATCCATCCTAGTTTCGCCGAAGATCAATTCTAAAAATTTTGTCAGGTCAGGCAGAAGATTCGAAAAAATATTGAGATATTTGAATTGTACTATAAACAACAATGACAGGATGTCAAAAATAAGTCCACTTGTTGACATCGTTATTTCGAATTTTCAAGATGTATATTCTCCATCTGAAGAAATTTCTTTAGATGAATCTCTTCTTCTTCATCGAGGGCGACTGTGGTTACGGCAATACATAAAAGGGAAGAAAGCTAAGTATGGCATCAAATTTTATAAATTGTGTTCCCCAAATGGATACATCCATAATCTAGAAATCTATAGAGGAAGGTTATTTGATAACGAACCTAGGGGAACCAAAATTGATGCTAGTGTACTAAAATTGATGAATCCATTCCTCCACAAAGGTCATCATGTTTTTATGGACAATTTTTACAATAACATTTCACTATCAAGTAAATTATTAGAAAAAAGGACGCATACAACAGGGACATTACGTGCAAATAGAAGGGGAAATCCAGAAGAAATAACAAAGAAGAATGTTAAAAAGGGAGAACACATATGGTTAAGAAAAAATAATATATATATTTCAAAATGGCACGATACTAGAGACGTATTAAGCATTACAACCAAACATCACCCTCAGCTCATCGAAAAAACTAACAGATATGGAATCATAAAAATAAAGCCCATTGAAGTTGTGGAATACAACAAATTTATGGGTGGTGTTGATAGATCGGATCAACTGATATCCTATTATTCGTGCCCCCGAAAAACGATTCGGTGGTATAAAAAAATAATATTTCATCTGCTGGACATGGCAGTATTAAATGCGTTTATTTTATATCGTTTGAAAATTGGTGATAAAAAAAAATTCTAGAGTTTAGAGATAGTTTGATAAAATCGCTATTAGGGATTAGTAATTTAAAAAGTCATAGAGACATTGTAGCTACCAGTTCTGGTTTAACAGTAGTCAATACAAACAGGCAGCATGCTTTAGAAAAAAATCCTGTCCCAGAAAATTATAAGAGAAAAACTTATTATTTACGCTGCAGGTGGTGCTCGAAAAACAATAAGCGCACCGAAACTTCGTGGAGATGTCAAACGTATCCAAATAATCCACCTCTATGTTGTGGAAATTGTTTTTTAGGTTATCATAATCATAATGAATAATTTTTTTTGTTATTTTCTGTGAATTTTTCTTTTGTAATTTTTTGTAAGCATATAAAATTATTTTGCAATCTTATGACCTGTATTATTATTTTTTGGTAACTTTGTAAACCCTTTTTTGAGTAATTTTGTAAATGTATACTTTTTGTGTAATTATCGCACATACACAAATTGAATATAATACAATAAAATAGAATACAATCCTCGGCAAAAATAAAAATGTTGAGAACAATTGCTTTCGACTCCCATTGCCCTAATACAAAATACGAGAGAATAACCGACCGCTCAATGGGTGTTCTAGCGATGGTTTTGTGATTCTTTGAATATGGTCGCAATCGGATTTACGAGACGAGACAATCAGAATCTGACTGTGCGTCAAAGCGTTAATACTGCAACGCTTTGAATGTTCCCGCGCTACAACTTTAGCCACGTTCGCCAAAGCTTTAGCCATCTTGAATCAAAAGTAGACGACGTCTATTTAACAATAATTAATATTAACTACTTGTAGACAGAAAAACAGCTTTGTAAATTTTAATTTAATGCCAATATATACAATTATAGGTCATTGAATTGCGTTCACTTGCGACGACACTTGCTCACGTGCGACTAACTTCATTTTTGCAGATTTTCTTAGGAATTTAAGCTGGTTCGCTGTTATAAATATGATAATAGAAACCATTGAAATCGTTAGTATTTTCAAACAGGAAATATTTTTTATTTAAATTTCCGTTGATGGCCTTTTATTTTATATGCAAATGCTGATATTAAAAAAAAATGTAAATGCATTGCACGCACTAATTCTGTCCTTGAAGAGTGTGTGGGTCGACAGTCCAACAAAATAGATACGTCCTTTAAAAACCCAATTGACTGTTCAACTGTTCTTGGGTTCCGAGCATCGCTTGCAGAAGAATTGATCCAAGAAGAAACCACTCGACATAAATTTGAGTATCACGAACGAAGATCATAATTGATGGATTTTTTTATTTTCCTCGAATACATCTGACTCGTTACTCCTACGCGTCCGAGCCAAAACATACGGCTGCAAAAAATACGATCTAAACTATGTAAAGCGAGCTTCTTGAAGCATGAGGCCAGAATCAGAAGCTGAAATACCAACGCTCAAAATGAACTTTGATAAGTGTATATTTTTTTAAGTATTAAACGAATATTTTTATCCATCCCTGAGTCATTTATTTGGGATGTTTAAATTATGGATATGGATTAAAAGGCAATATATGATTTAGCCTTCTGTATGCTAAGCAACGATGTATCTTCATCTGTATAAATGCATTTATCCGTCAGAACCATCGCAGCGTGTATGAAGCCTGTACATAAATAAATAAACACTGTCGATAGCACACAATATTCGGTCATCTTTTCAAGTAAACATAAACAATACACTTGAAATCGATTCATTATATCATTCACATATCGTTATTATTCGATAAATTTGGGTTAACAATACAATCGTACGATGTACGCAAGATACTCTTTCTGTCTCTTTTTCTCTCCAAACTCAACGCGCAAGACACACTCCGTCTCTATATGTTTCCGAGTCAGGGTAACAGTGTTTAACCTGATATTGCATCTTGCTCACACGTCAGCGCGATCAAACAAGAGAGAGGAAGATAACTAACTTCCATTCATCAAAAACACCTTAGCAACCAAAGGATTAATTCCATCAAGGCAACTGTACATTATCCATAACAGAAATTGGAATACATGCATTCAAACATCGCCCATTTAATCTATAAAATAGCGAATTATTTAAAAAAAAAAAAGCGCACAAAGTTTATCAACGACGCAGAGGTGATAGACCTCGTGTGCAATTGCACTCTTATCAGTCCCAACTTTTTTTTTTTTTTTAAATCCTTATGACGTCCATCAAAGCATGAATCTTTGATGTGTCATATCCGATAACGGATATAGGGTGATCTCCATAGGAGATCTTACTTGGGAGATGATTTAATGTGGTGGTTTCCCGTTGCCTTCCACACGTGGTAAAGTAAGGATAGGATTATTTGGAAAGGTAGGAGAGGAGAGAATCTATGATCCGAAAATAAAATATGAATTGAAATTCACGTACTATAAGTATCACTGGTTTGAAAAGGACGAGCACGTTTCCATCCCACACACTTTCAGCAATTTTACGATCGCCGACGGTTCGACATACTACTTTATTAAAATACTTGTATTTAAAACGAGGGTAGACTACAACGAAAAAACTTCGACTCTTATACAATATGAAAATCCTTCATGAATGCGTCACGTGTATACTTATTGAATGAGTAAAATCACTATAGTTGTTTGTACATCAAGGATTCTCAAAATGATGCCATTGGTACCAGCGTGGCATTCATAATATGTCCGAACGTTGGATACCGGTGATGGCAATTTGGTAGCATGTCTACGCCAACCATTCCAAATCGCTTTCAAACCTAATATAAAAAACCTAGTTATTGTTCATCTTGAATATACTCATAATTAATAATATCTGAAAATTTCATAACAAATTATTTACCCGTGAAGAAGTTACAACGATTTTTTGTATTAGGCAACAGTGCAATTTCGATCATGCAGTCACCGGCGTAAGTTTAACTATTTATCGTGCGGTAGTGATAGTGTTAAAAATTAAGTACACTTGTATTTGGGTCGATAAATCGTTGGCAAGGCACACACGCTGTATCATCAGCCATTATGGCAATATGTGTTTAGGCAAATGTATTACATATTTTAATTAGTGTGATGCAAATAAAAATGATCAAGATTTGTTTAAAAAATAAGCATTTTTGAGTAAATTTCGTCAGGTTTCAAGGCGTTGCTTTAGAAATTCATAAAAGCTGCCCAATGAATTGTCAGCTGATCAGTCGAACGGTTGTCTGGGTTATGATACACACGTTGTGCCATCCGCCATTCATTTCTTTAAACTGATAAAAGCATGCATTTTAGTGTCGTTCATGTATAAAAAAAGTAATTCCTTTATGAATTGTATGTAGCTATGTGTTCATAGAAAAAGACTGTCATCTGATTAAAAAAAAATGAAACACAGATTGTTTCATCGACAATAGTTATTATCCCCTAAAGGAGTATTATCCCAGGGCCTGAGAACCCCTTTCCACTGATTCGAAAGAGCACTCTTTTACATTGAGCTCGAAGACAGACAGAGACAGAGAGAGAGAACGTAGCACAGTTCGGGAGACAGAGACGGAGAGCTTCCCCGCATACATCGCACGATTGTATAGATCGTTAGCCCAAATTTATCGACTAATATGGATTGCGATTTCGAGTGTGTTGTTTGTTTAATGCAAAGAAATTACCGAATATTGTGTGCTATCGACAGTGTTTATTTATTTAATTGCTTCATATTCGTCGCCGCTTGTTGAATGAGTCTTTTTCCGATTATCATTTCCTTCTAAAACAGGAGTGAATGAATCGATTTCTTGTGTATTGTTTATGTAAAAAAAAAGATGTGGTCTTGTATGCTATCAACAGTGCTTATTTACAATTGACTCTGCCTCGAATTGAAGATTGTCTTACTTTGACGTACACAGCCGTCAAATCCCGTCATGCGTTAGCAGATAACACTTGCTTTTTGCGCCAGATGAGTCTATACATACCGTCTTCGTGGAACGAAAACAAACTTAAGCGACTCAAAAATTCAAAAAAAAAAACGTTTAAAAAAATGAAAGACAAAGGCAAACAAGAAATTGAATACCGAATGAATTGATTGTATATTAATTATATATTGATTAACCACACGTTGCTCCCAGCACGCATCAATTCGCTGCAGTAATAAGTTTAACACATCATTAAATTTTAGCATCTCAGTGTGAATTGCATAATTTTAAAGTACCGATTCAAAATTTCGCAGGTATGAAAGATAATGAAATGGATATGTATATCAATTGAGGTGGCGTTTTTAGCAATCCCTTTTATGGGGCACCTCCTGTAGATTTGAACCCATAAAGACGCAGAGACGTAAAGTGTATTGCGCGTTGAGTTTTGAGAGATTACCTTGCGTACATCGTACGATTGTATAGATTATTAATTAAAATGTATCGATTAATAATAACCCAATCGATTTAAAGTATGCTTTTTATGTTTACTCGAAGAAATGATCGAATATTGTGTGCTATCGACAGTGTTTATGTATTTATGTACAAGCTTCATACACGCTGCGACGAGCCTTACAGATAAATGGATTCGTACGGATATATATATATATATATATATCCGTACATATATATATATATATATATATATATATATATAACATACACAAAATGACTGCAATTTAAGACGTGAGGTTAATTAATTACCTGACAGAATTATTAGATGCGTACACAGACGCAATGTTTATTGAATACTCAATATCAATGGACGAATTATCGACAATCATAGCGCAAACATATGCGAGCGGATCGCGGAGAGTTATAACATTTCAATTGCTGTAACGTGACAATTGATGTCATTCTTTTAAAAAAAATGTTTAGGAAATGCTTGGTAACTTCTAAGCGTGGGATGAGATTCAATGTCAATGTCAATGAAGAAGATCACCAAACTACACTTACGGTTTCATTCGCAATATAAATAACATGTCATGCCGTCTCATGAGCATTTTGTATCAATTCGCATGAATAAATTATGCAAATCAGCAATTCGAAATTCGACATTAGCCAACCCAGTCAATTGATCGACGATTTCGAATTTCGCACCAGTTGGAACTAGCGTGCTTTCACTGTCGCCAATAAAACCATACTTGAATCATGCGAACACCAAAGGCGCGATGATACACTGCCGGAAAACAGTGAATCACAGACACTGAATTGACTTACGATACAATTGACTATTTAAATTTCCCAGAAACACCATCTTCAGTGGTATTTTTATTACGACCATTATCAACCACAGTGATCCTGAGACTTTTCGACCGAATTATACGACAAAATTTTATTAAAGATCTGGATACACAGTACAAACTTATGATTGGCGCAGAAAGTGCGAACCATCGTGAATTGTTCTTGCAACTCTTAATTTGGCTATGTAGTCAAAGACATCACCGATTGAATGAACCCCCTAAAAACTATGAATCTATTGTAGTATTATCTTAAACTTACATAGACAACTTATCAATCTAAAATATGCGATTTAAAATTCTTTATTTTTCTATATATTAGTTGTTGGGTGTATATATTAGGGTGTCTTAAAAGTTTCTTTCGTTTTCATATTAAGAAAAAAATAAACAATAATTTGTATTACATCAAAATTTACTGAATAATATATGATTCATTCTGTTCTATTACCTTTCTCCATCTCTCCGGAAGCCTCATAATGCCTAATTGCTTAAATTTCCCAGGTTTGTTTATTAAAATTCTTACCACATAAAGAATTTTTCAATGGAAGAAATAAATAATAATCTGAAGGGGCAATGTCCGGAGAGTATGGAGGATGAGGTAAAACATCCCAGTCAAATGATAATCATTTATTTCTGACGAGCAAAGACACATGAGGCCCGGTGTTATCGTGATGAAACACAACGCCTCGTCTGTTCGCTAATTCTGGCCGTTTTTTGGCAATTGCATCCTTTAGATTGTCTATTTGGAAACAATATTTTGTTGAATTTGCTTGCTGAAGTAGCTCATAATAAACTACCCCCTTCCAGTCCCACCAAATGCATACCAAAACTTTTTTTGGATATAAGCCATGTTTAGCTACAGTTAAAGCTTCTGTACCCTTGGTCCAAGACCGTTTACGTTGGATGTTCTCATAGAGTATCCGAATTTCATCTCCAGTGACAAGTCTCTTCAAAAAATATTGTCTATTATGTCGTTGGAGAAGAAGATCGCATGTTGAAATACGCTGAAGTTTATTTGAGTCAGTCAGTTCATGAGGAAGCCACACATCTGAACGATTGATGTAGCCCAATTTTGTCAGATGATTATGGACGAATGTTCGTGGAATTTCTAGCTTGTTAGCTATATCGCCAACAGTATATCGCGGGTTTTCTTCAGCCATGGCTATGATTAGATCTGTGTTCATTTGCGAAAGAAACTTATGGGACAAACTAATACATCTGCGTTTTCTTTACATTTCGCATATATACTCGCTATTTATGTCACATGTATTAATTACAAGCGTTCCAAGACCTGAGATCAATTGGATGTGTATGATAGAAGATTGGGTGCAAGTTTTCAACGGCGATAGTTCTCAAATTTATTCTTTCGATTGAATTGCAAATTGAATTTGACAACCACTGCTTATCTTAACTTCGACCGTGAAATAGTTTCTATACAAAGCCATGTTTATTTACAATGCACCACCATTTGAGCAATGCAAGACAGAGAGCACAGTCTATCTGCAGAATTGCATCGTTAAAATGCCCCAAAGGTTACGTCAGATGCATCGAAATGCATCTTAGTCACGGCATTACAAATGATGAACACACGAAAGAAAAATCATTCAGCATATTGCCAATAATAACACGAACAAGTCATGTCATATGCTAAATCGAGAATTTGCGCCGTTTATGATAAAAAACAGTTGCAAATCATTTTTTATATAACGAATATTTTTAAAGGCATAATCTTTTTTATCTATTAGAGAATGATGAGAATCAACATTTTTTCATTTCGATTTTGGTTTCGGTTACGGTTTTCGTTCCGGGAAAACTAACGGTTTGACCGGCTTTCGGTTTTGTTCTTGGTGTTAAATAAAAAATATTCTTGAAACAAGACATTCAACATGATAATTGAGATTGTTTATGTTTACTTGAAGAAAATACCGAATATTGTATGCTATCGACACTTATGTACAAGCTTCATACACGCTGCGACGGTCCTGACAGATAAGTGGATTTGTGCGTGTTTATGATGATTTTAAATTAGTTTTAAAAGCAATCACCGCCGGCAAGATTTGTAGAAATGGGAAAAAATAGGAGCAGAGAAGAAATTCCAAAACATTAAATAGTCCTTGTCTAAATATACCTTCGTTTCGATGAATATTTTAAGCGTACTAATAACGCATTATTTAACACATTTTATCACACACATATTTAACACATAGTTTCATGTTTTGATCTGAAATTTATGTACATTTACCAGGGCTTCAAATCATTATTTATTTTTATTTCAATTTTGGGTTCAGTTACGGTTATCGGATATTACAAAATTGGGCCTAAATGTTCTTAAATCGATTCTAAAATTTTCAGCGCCTTTGTGCAATCGTCAATCTTTTGGATTGTGCAAACCGTTTGTTTGTTTGCGATTTTATGTTTTGGTCGACCAATTTCGTACCAAAGATGAAACAACTTCCTCTTCAGTGTCACAGTGGACACTTCAACACACTGCGGGCAACGTCTCAAGTCAATGAATTTATGTTTCCGGCGTATTTTCGTCATGTTCATTGGTTTCTCATTGTTCTGAAGTTTTTGTTGTGTTAACATACAGCAGACCTGCGGTAATCCGGCCCCGGTCTAATCCGGCTCTCCCTGCAGTCCGACATTCCAATATAAGTACAATATAAATCGATGTAAAAAATGCAAAAGTATGATTCTGGATCGCCTAAATCGTAATGAATCTTTTTGTACGTTGGCAAGTTAATACAGCGTAAGATCCACAATTTATGATGCATAAAAAGAATCGCGAAAACATTCAAAAGTTCGCCTCTATCATTGATTGTGCCCCAAGAGACAAACTTTCAATAAAGCTAAAGATTCAAAGATGGAAGAAGCTTTGTATATGTGGTTTATTCAGGAAAGAAACAGGCATACACCTATTTCTGGACACATTGGCCATGAAAGTGCAAGGGATAATTAAAATGCTTCAAAAATCGTCGTGGAATACGTTTGATGGCGGTAACAAGTTTTAATATTTTATTACTGCGCCATTGTGTTTATGACGTTAATTCTATAATATGAAACTTTGTGTATGTATATCTCATCATTTTCATAATTTTTCGGATTACAAGTACCCATTTCCAAAAGGATCCGGACTGTAAGGCCGATGCCGAGCCGCAGAGACTTTTCGCTGGGCCGCAAACAGTATGCCAAATTTTAAGAAATTCAGTCAGTTAAAGGAAAGATTTGGCAAAAGAGTGATGATATGAGGATTTTGTACATTTTTTTTAAATTCCACACTCAATATCCACACACACATAATATTGCCTCAGTTTGGGATATCAGTGGAAGATGAATATACATCTTTAAGCTGTAAAGCTATACATTTATTAATATCATTTTCAACAACCTATTCATGCGAAAAAGCATTTTCTTATGTCGATGCACGGCGATTGCGATCAGCAATTTGCTGAATTATCTGCTCGAGGGTTCTAAATGACGATTATCGCTCATCAACGTCGCCAAAGTACCCAAAGCGGTACCCAATTGATGTTCGAATCATCAGATTCAGTTCCGTGGAATATATGATCAATGTTTATATCATATTAGCTAATGATGTGGTATTTAACACTTTCGTGGCCGGTGATGCATATTTTGCATCATTGCGGGAAAAATAGATAAATAAAACACTAAAAAATTCAAATATTATTTTGAAAATATGCCCGAAGTAAAATGCACGCTCACCTCCACACTCGTTGGAGGTATCGTCATCAGATATTTAAACTCGCCAAATTCCCGATTTCCCGACAAATTATTTTTTTCCGTTGAATGCAGATGAATATTCATATACTATAATACTTTGATGCGATTCGTAATTATATTACGGAGGAATGCAAAAATTTTGAAGCCCGTATCTATTATATTTCATATCGATATTCCCATTATTAGAGTCGAGGTGTAGTAAATACATCACCGGTGTAGAGAAAGTTTAATATAACAATTTGATAAATATATATGCATACATAGATTAAATGCGTTACTGCCCATAAGCGACGCATAAGCGCGCCAATTAGCAGTTAGGTCATTGTTTCCAAGCGTCCAAATTTCGGCGGGAATGTGTTGGTGATGTGTACGATTTTGTTTAGATCCCGAATCATTCGGGATTGAAATTTTCCCGGGATCCTGGGATCCGGGGATCCCTACCGATATCTATCTGAATACGTTTAATGGTCTGATCCTTTGATGCATAAAATCATCTCTAATATATTGGAGATGATTTTATTTTCGGTTACATCCAGGGATTAACATCCTGTATTAAATTACATGTCCCATAATCGACCTAATAAAATTTTGATCGCGGTATAAAGACAATGAATTTACAAGTTAAACTTTGTCTCAAGAGTTTAGCAATTTGAGCCCGTCCGTGTATATACATCATGTATATAAAAAATTTCCGCGAATACGTTCTAAATTTAGCTGTATGAAATCCTTATCAGTAACGTGAATTTATACGATGGATTTTTTATTTATCATTCGGATTTGAGTTTATGGATAGCGATTAAGGTGTTTGCACTGGGACTAATTTTTAGATTAATAATTTGGGCCGAAGCGCATAAACAAACAAGATTAGTGTCCTAAAATTGGGATAATTGATAACGAATTAACATAGCAGACGCATAAAAACGACTCCATTTGGAAAAATGCCCTATTCGTCGTCCATTTCGTTCGAAATTATATTTGGTAGACATGTTTATTTGTCATTTTATGCGATAATAATGAAAGTTATCATATCAGTATTGCTTACGCTTTTTTTCAAATATGACCATATAAATTACATAGATAATAACAATAAATTTTATTTTAACCAGAGCTCGAACAAAATTCGATTCTTTTATGCAGAACGCGTTCTGCCAATTCTGCGATATGGCGTTATATGCAAAATGAGCTGTAAATTTGCATCGCAAAATGTATAACGAATTTAATACACAATATGAGATCGTTAAATTACTAAGCGCGAAATTATTCAAACAATTTTCAATTGATAAACATATCAACAATGAATGCGCCCTTGCAGAAAATCGTTTAACTACATTGCTTGTTTATTAACAACAATCGATGCTGATTGTGATGGCGTTTCAATGAGGAACTTTAAGAATTGATATTATGGTGTGGTTTGTCTTTTAAAACATATCGCAAATGATACGCGTTTTATTTACGCGATGGTCGGATCTTTCGCGCAAAAACATGCCACATCCGATGCTCTTTTTTGCATGTAATCTAATTAATGCGGTGGTCATCTGTGGACTTTATATGCGTTTCTTGGATTGTTGTAATGTTGTTGTTTAGTTCATTTCAAAAAGTTGTTGAAGATCATGCGTACTTGATACTCAATGTCCAAGAAAGTTCGCAGGTTTCTTATCAGAAAACCCACCAATAAAGGTCAAACACGGTATTTCTTCGAAAAAAATGCATAACAAACAAACGTGTTTTTTTTGACAACGCATTCATTTTGTAAAAATGATGGAGATAACGATTATTTGCGGGAGATAAGATGGACGTTAATTGGTGCGTTAACACTGCAAAGGGGCGCAAGAATAACAGCGGGAACTTTGGATATCGATTTACCATTTGCCATTGGTCGTCGAGGGAGGTGTACGAAGGGAAGAGGCCGGTGTCGTGGACGTCCTGCAACTCCCTGAAGATGTTGCCGCTGGGTAAGATATCCATTTTGAGCTAAGTGTCTGTTAATACAAAAAAAAGCACTGGTGTCCGAAGCACAACTGAGAGAAGTACCCGAGGCGGCTCACACTTTGAGAATCACTGGTGCGAGATGACCGGACGAGGGGCGATAGCACTACGCGGTCAATATGATCACATCATAGCCGATTCGGCGACGCCGGTTTGAGGCAACGACTTAACTGGGAAGACCGGAAACTTGGAGCGTCAACACTGCGCGTACACTCCCCAAGACCAGCGCTGAACGACTGAGCACGAGACCACGGACCCCCTCCATGGCGCCGGACCCCCTTCAAGACCCGCGGGCCTCCCACCATTCCACAGCTCAACACAAGCACACATCCATTCACCAACGATTATAACACCTAGCGCGCTCCTACAAAAAACGTAAACATTTTTCGGCCGGCGATCATCAACCTAAACATCATCCAGCCCTTCGACTCCCCCACAAATATCTTTTGGATCCATGTCGATCTTCAAAGAATCGCGGAAGATCCGCGCCCATTCCATTGCGAATCGATCCAATTAACCCAATAGCGGCCGCGCCTCGACTTAACCTTTTGAATACGGAAATACACTCCTGCGACTTCACATAAGAAAGACCCACTATAACAAATATAACCTTATTATTAACAAACCTTTATTCGGCAAAATAAAATCAAACATATTAGACCGAGTCATAAATAATTGCCGATATTTGTTTAGCTTTAACAAACTAACAGAGCAATATTATTCTATTACACATTCACTATCATTAGTGATGACTTATAAATATATAAAATTTAGCAATTTGAAATGTAAATAAATTTTCAATATGATTTTCGATTTTTCTTTTTCTATTCGGGGAATATGAGGGATATGTTAATTAAGACAAACTACTGATTGGCGACCTTAGGCGACATCTAGGAACAGTAACTGTCTAATCTATGTATACATATATGTTTTTCAAATTGTTATATGTATTAAACTTTCCCTACACCGGTGATGTATTTACTACACCTCGACTCTAATAATGGGAATATCAATATGAAATATAATAGATACGGGGTTCAAAATGTTTGCATTCCTCCGTAATACAATTACGAATCACATCGAAGTATTATAATATATAAATATTTATCCGCAGCGACGGAAATAAGTATTTTGTCGGGAAGTCGGAAATTTTGCGAGTTTTAGTTCGTGTCTTATAAGATAGGAATTTTATCAGTAACATGATAATATTATACGCAAATGGGCACTCGCGCGGTCATCAACTCGAATTAGCATTTAAATATCTGATACCTCCAACAAGTATGGAGGCTGAGCGTACATTTTCAGCAGCAGGTTGCCTGGCTACCAACGTCAGATCCAGACTAAATGACGAAACATTCGATGTTCAATGTTACTTCGAGCATATTTTCAAAATAATATTTGAATTTATATTGCTTTATTGCACGCTCAGCTTCCACACTCGTCAGAGGTATCGTCATCAGATATTTAAATGCTAGTTCGAGTTGATGATCGCGTGAGCCCTCATTTTCGTATAACACCATCAATGCGACTGATAAAATTCTTTTCTGCTGAGACACGGACTAAAAATCGCAAAATTCCCGATTTCCCGACAAATTATTTATTTCCGTCGCTGCAGATGAATACTTATATACTATAATACTATGATGTGATTTGTGATTATATTACGGAGGAATGCAAAAATTTTGAAGCCCGTATCTATTATATTTCATATCGATATTCCCATTATTCGTCGAGGTGTAGTAAATACATCACCGGTGGGGAAGGTAAATATAAAAATTTGAAAAACATACATGTACCCTATATATGTATACATAGATTAGACAGTCACTGCTCCTAAGTTCGCCAATTAGTAATTACGCCACTGTTTCCAAGCGTCCAGATTTCGTTGGGAATGTCTCGATTTAGTAGCCTTCATCGTGTTGGTGAGGTGTACGATTTCTGTTAGATAAAAAATTCAATCCCGGGATTTTCGGGATTACGTTTTCTAATCCCGGGATTCTTAAGTACCTAAAACCGTCCGGGATCCCGGGATTGGATTCCCTAATCGGAACTGATTCGTTCATTTCGATTTATAAATTCGCGCTGGATTATGCCTCGACGATCCCACCGTACACATAATACATACACATCTTTATCAAGCCGCTGTCTTATATTGTACAACATTACCGTATATTACCAATTTTTCATCTCCAGTAATTATTCCGTTTAAAAATGGCTCAATTTTTGCCGCCCTGTGGCAATAGACTTGCGATTTTCTAAGATTACGTGGCACCCACGCACTTAATTTGCTAACCTTCCCAATTTTACCAAATGACGGTATGTAAATGGTTCATTGTGACGTATTTAGCTTCCTTAACAATTCCCTTGTCGATTGACGTGGATTTTGCTCCAATAACAAGCGAAATTTTAAAGCCCAATTTCTTAGCCGTACTACTGTTGCCTTGTTTAAATTCCCAAAACATTATATGACGAAAATGCATTTTTCGATTTTCCATTTTACGGATTTAAAACAATACTATAACATAAGACAATTAACTGTTGGCGAAAGACGGATAGGACTCATATCTATCTAAGGATACTCTATATTCGGCAATACGGATGACTCATCAAGGTTAAAACCGAATAAATATAACGGCTTCTTTTCGCCGGCAA
Organism: Stenopsyche tienmushanensis; assembly: GCA_008973525.1. NCBI lineage: Eukaryota > Metazoa > Arthropoda > Insecta > Trichoptera > Stenopsychidae > Stenopsyche > Stenopsyche tienmushanensis. The sequence continues at coordinate 79,647 of WACJ01000369.1, forward strand.
CTATTTATGACTCAACCTAATATGTCTATATTCATACATCTCGCACTCGTGATCTACTATAATAAAATGTGTTTAGGCATCTTATGCATGTATCTGAAATTATTGTTTTGTTTGGTATAATCACCGAGTGTTGAAATGAGTCGATTAGTGTGATTTTGGATTTTTGTGTAAAAACTGTGGGTTTGTTTATGAAAATAGTCCTTTATAAAAACTTATTTTTTTTATACATACGTTTAAGATCGGTGTATGGAAAAGTTTTAAGGGTAATTTTTATAGTTTTACTATGTTTTGCACAATTTGGAGTTGCTTATATTGCTCCAGACGGGAGCGGCGTATATGATTATTGGTCGAATCAGAGTTTTGTATATTAATACATAGTTTATTGGAGGCCGAAAGAGCACTGCGTCGACGAAAAATGGAGTGCAGCGCCCCCATGGCTGCTAACCCGCTGGCACGAGCCCCAAACACCTGCGCTCCCCAACTTAATCTTCTATCCAAAGTCACCCCCAAGTATTTCACTTAGACTCTCTATTCGATGGACATGGACAGCGATTGAAATATTTAAATGCTGCTTTTAGCAATTATCGGAGATTTTTAACTATGAGCTTATTACTCCGAGAACTAGTATACGCGTATAGAGCGACGTTTGATGAAAATGTTGTCGGTAGATCATGCATAAATATTAAATTAAATAAAAATACTGCTCTGAGGAACTCCCGCTAAAATAGTTTGGGGAGTTGACGTAGAAGTTGTTCTATTTAAGATTACATAAAATGATCTCTTGCGCAGGTAGGATTGGATCATTTTATTTGGATCAAATTAAGGGATATCATTGTATAGATCAGACCGCGGTGCCAGACAGTGTCGAGCGCTTTTTCGATGTCGAGTATTACCATACTGGTACTTCTCATGTCTAAGTTTTTATTAACATGTCGATCAGTCTAATGTCCTTTTTAATGCCGTGTAACAACCTTGTTTTTACTGTACTGAATATATTAAATTCAACTTACTTGGTGCATTTCTTTGGAAATTCCTTACACTGTGAGTGTCCAATGTAAGAAACATCTTCGATCGAATATTCCCCAAGTAGTCTTCTTACTCAAAAAATTAAATTTGTAATATAAAGGGCAGACTACCTGCACGGCTACGCGGATAAATTTCTATCTGTTCTAAAATCTTGTTTAAAATATTTTAAGTATTGTTTTTTAAATAGGTAAAGCACACGGTCTGCCGTGAACAATCGTTCAAACAATGGTACATATGCTGTATCATGGATCATTACAATAGTAACAAGCTATTTTATAACTGATCGTTCTCCATATGGGCTACAATAATAGTTATAAGCCATAATCGTGTGAAAATAAGGCTATATAACATTTTAAAACATCGTAACATCCAAAGATATGATTCAGCCCGCTCATTATCTTTTGGCATACTGAATTTTGAGATAAATTATTTAATCCTGCTAAAACTAATTAATACTGACAAAAGCTATAATCTCTGTGTAATATTATTACAGTTTATTGTGAATCATCATCATATGATGTGTTGCGGAACGAGTATCGCCGGGACAAAAGGTGTTAAAATCAATCCTTCAGAAATAAATGTTTTCATCTATAAATAATGATGATTGTGCTAATATAAATTTTGCTCAATGGATTTGACTTTTAAAATTAAAGTTAATGAATTCATAAATTATGCAACTTTGATTGGTTGAAATCTGGGAGTCCCAATCTGGGTACATAGCAAATATATAGAAAGTGATAAGCGTCTCGTAAATAAAATATATAATAATGACTTAAGAAGTATTCACATGGATGTCGATAGCACACAATATTCGGTAATTTTTTTGCGTAAACAAACAACAAACATGAAATCGAAATCATTATAAGTCGATAAATTTGGGCTAACGATCTATACAATCGTGCGATGTATGCAGGGAAGCTCTCCGTCTCTGTCTCCCGAAATGCGCTACGTTCTCTTTCTGTCTCTGTCTATCTCCGAGCTCAATGCACAAGGGTGCTCATTCGAATAAGTGGAGGGGGATCCCAGGCCCTGGGATAGTACTCCTTTAGGGATTAACGTCGTAGTGCATCTTGCTTATATTGGATTTTTAAAATGATAATCTTCTAAAATATCATCTCTCAAGCAAGCCAACATATTAAAATCAAATATCGAGAATAATTTCATTAATACAAGACATATTGCAAATTATCTCAATTTTTGGCGTATTTAGGACAGATTTAAACACCAACTTCTGCGGCAAAACAGAATACCTTAAAAATGATGAATGTGTGTGTGAATGTCGATCGATAGCAAGAAATTAGAATAATGGATAATAAAAAAGGGTCTCTCTAAAAAAGAGAGCTTTTCCAAGTAGCCTGACATTTGTATGCACTAAAATGCATTGGAATCGCTGAAAATAACCTTAATTTTATGACAAAATTAATTTGGTTCAATGTCGCCAATAATATTTTGCATTTATAACCGTAACAGAGCCAACAGGCAAGAAATTCAATTTGTTACTTGCTTCCTAAGCACAATAAAAACAAATAGCATTGGAAATTTATAGAATCGTCGAGCTGAAAAATATTCATTAAAAATAAAAGTAAAATTTGTGCGCGGTAGAAGTTGATTTTATGCATCGCTTTTTTCCATTTATTGACGTTTTTTTTTGTTGTTCTTTGCCTGGCTTAATGTGAACTTTTTTTGGTGATTTATTCGCTCTCTAAATGCTCGCACCCTGTCTGTACATCTCTTTTTCTCCATTTCGCACAATGGAAAATGTCAGCTAAAAAATTAAGCTGTGTTTGTGTAATACATAATAAAATGAGCAAGCCACTGGTCTGGTGGACTTTTTATGCTGTACATACGCACACAGAAGACCGGCTCATCCGCGTAGCGTCTCTATGTAAGTGTGTGCGACAGTCTCCCTCCCTTTCCGACCAACTGTCGATTGCAATTTCACTTTTCGTGACGTTCAATTCAATTTATCCTAAGGCTTCTATACAAGTGACACTTAAAACATCTTGTAGTCATAATCATCACTAATCCACAATATTGATTTCAATAGATCTCGTGAATTGCCAAATTTAAGTAAACAATCGATGAGGGCATGAGGGTTGGTAAGGTGATTTTTTTCCACGATCTAGATTTGAACTTATACAGTAAAAGTCCATGGATCTAAACCGTTATTAAAAACATTTGGTCAAAGTTCTCTTAATGGTGTAAATTTGAACCCCAGCCAAAATTATTTGGATCGAAGATAGCTACCAGAGCTATCCTTCAGCTACCAGAAATATGAAAGAACGTCATCGATCAAAACAGCTTATATATTTCCGATTGAATGCTATGAATTTACAAATGAACGATTGTAAAGGCCACTACGGGATCAATATATGTTACAGACATGAACTATATTTTTCAAATTATGATTTTGCTTAAATTATAAAATCATACTTTTTTCAATTTTCTCAAAAGAAAATCTATTCGTTTTTTATAAAGTTATAATTGATCAATTGATCTATTGATCTTCGTTAATGAATAGAGATGCTTTTAAGCAGAGTCTCACCAAAGTGTTCAAATGTAACATACCAAAGGACAAAAGCTGTATCTAAAAGTCAAAGTATCATAAGTGTAAAAGAACAACGCAAGTACTAAATATAATAATATATTTCAGTAGTCGAAAAATAAGAACATTGGCATACTCATCATTTCTTCCTTTTCCTAATTCGAGGGAAATATTGCTAGCAGTGATAACTATTGTTATAAAATTGAACCAAGATGAGCCTCGTTAATTCTGGATCTGACAGGAGACTTATTTCCTCTCATAAGAAAAATAACTGCTCGCACCGATAAGTACTTCCAAACATAGAAATTATTTTATGTGCGAATCTTCGTGTATTTTCAAGTCTGGCTGGTAAATATTTGTAAAACTCAGGCACGCCAAATTCAATAAATTTCGCCTTCAAATATGAATTGTGCTGAATTTATTGAAAAAATCGAAGAACACGAAGAATTTTTTTTAAACGTGTTTTTGATATTTTTTTATGCTTTTCCAAAGGAACTAGCAAACATTTGAATGCTTTAACTTTGTCTCACATGTTCGTAATGAACTTATATTAATCTCAGAATTTTTTGAGAATTTTAGAGCAAGATTACCAATGCATCTCGGTATAGTACAAATGGATTATTCGCATTCTAATTAAATCCCGATGTCTTATGAAATTGATAACTTTGATGATGATAAGAAATTTTCCATGTGCACGCATATGATTAATGTAATATTTGATTTTGTAAAATCTGTGTGTCCTATTCCGTGGCTCGTATGATCTCCAGACCTGACACCAATGGATTTCTTTGCCTAGGGATGTATAAAAGAATTATTTTTCACGACAGAGGTGCCCACAAAATAAATCCAACTAAAGGACAACTACTGTTGAAAAAAGGAAAATGTGTCGTGCGTGCATACAAAGCAGAGATGACAAATTTGAAAGAATTTTGTAAATAATTCTTAGCCCTGACCCTGCCAAACTGGTACCTCTTCAAGTTTAACGATTTACTGAATGATTTATATGACATGTAGCATATCGTTGGAAAAGGAATAAACCAGATAAACCTTTTAAAACTAAACTAAGTTCAAAATAGTTGTTAGTTTTTAATTGCGTAAAATGATGATTTAGACGAAAAATACATTGTAAAATACAAAATCAGTTATTTCGTATTATTACGACGACAGATTAAAAAGTTATGACGATTTAAAGATGAAATTTTGGATATCTTTTCAAAATATTGAATTAAAGTTTTATTTCGACAACCCTGACACTTGAAATATAGGGCTGTGAAACATTATAAAAGACCCCCCCCATTACCATTTAAAAAAATGCAACGATCCGTACACTAAATAGTCGGTATATTTATTTGTAGAAGCAATATTTTTAAATTCGCAACACAAATTGAGGAGAAATTGTCAAAATAAATTTTAATTCTAAAATTTTAAAACATTTTTTTTCTTTATTAAAATTAATGCATCGATTATAATAAAATATATCATCAATTTAGTTCATCTGTCGTTTTAACGACGAGCTGAAAATCATCGCGCTTATGGACGAAAATATCTTTGTTAGTTTCATTTCGGGCGAAAGTGTTATTTAAAAAAGATGCCGATGTGAACTGTCAAAATGTTGCATTTGACCAAAGTCAATGCAAGATTTTGAATAATGTCGTTGTTCTTTCGAGGTATCGATTGGAATTAATAATACATACTTATTTTAAAATCGTCAATATCATAGCTCTGTTTCCATATTTGGCAAAATCAGATTATTCATAATTTTTAGTCATAATATTTATGCACATGACTTTGAAACGAGTATGAAATTGTAAAGTTTTTAATTATTTAAATAACCAAATGTTAATACAATACTTTGGTTTTGTAGACTCTTATTACCGAGATTTATAATTGAAACGGGGTTGTGGGAAAAAATTACCACCCTACAGGTGACAATCGTTAATCATAAGGGAGACAATCTGGCGTAGCTTATAATTAATGGGGGAATATAATTGATCACTTAATTCTGAATTGCAATAAATAATTAATTGTTTCTTGCTTGGACGCTTATACGTACAAATTCTCGATAATTTTCAAATAATCCGCTACAAGCACACTACTGCATTTATTCCCCCCAAATCTTCATGTACAATATTTGAAAAGATACAATATTGTCTTCTAAAATTATTTTATAAAGTACGGCACAATTGAATTTTGATTTTAAATTTTATGTTGCATTTTACTTATGGCACGCACAAAAATAAATTAGTATTGAAGTTCTCTGAGTAGCCATCAATCAGCTTTTAACGGCACTGAGAATATCTTTCAATGTTAATAGTGACATTATGTGCCACGTCTTTGCAAATTTGTCAAGATTTGTGCAAATGCTGTTGATATGAAATTTATCTTTGGCATTCAGATATATTTCTGGTGTATCTTTATAATTGGGTAGTTTTCAAACTTCTATTTGGGTAATCAATCCTTTGCTCTTCAGTTCTGACAGTTTTTTGTATGACTTCAATCAAGCAATCCCATCATTAAGACCTCTTAATGATTCTTCGCAAGCCAGCGTTGAGACCAAATTAAATTTAAGGCAAACGTAACAAATAATGTTTAATGTAAATTATATGTACATGTACGTTATTTCTTTTGAAAGAAGCAAAGAAATCACAGAATCACATCAAATATTAAGTAAAGATACAAGATCCCCAGGAATACATTTATAATACATCCATGATAATTAAAATACATTTAACTGATGAAAGTCATGATAACCAATTATCACAATTTTCATGTCATTATTTTAAACTTTACAATAACATGTTCACTGTGAAAAGTGGTAGGTCATGGTATGTTAGCATTCGGCAGAAATAAATAAGATGAAGCTGTTTAATTTGAATAAGGAAATGGTTTATGAGTACAACTATACAAAGACAGTTTCAAATATATCATAAACATAATTAAAATACTAAAATAATGCATATCCAATTATGATATTCGTGTAAAGCGAAGATCACCAGAAAACGTTGATTCAAAATGTTCAGTTTCCAATCACAATTGCATCATATTGTCATGTAATAGCAGTTATTCTAGTTGTCGTCTGATGAAGCTCAGTTGAAGACAGGCGACAACTATACAAAGACAGTTACATATATATCATAAACATAATTATAATGAAAATATTAAAAATACACAAATATAAAATACACATATTAGTCATAATAATTTTCTAATATAACACATATCATTTGCTTATTCGAGAACTCTTAAATTTTTACAGCATTATTATTACAATAAATTTTGTCATTAAATCATATGTTTTATTACTTACAATGCCAATATTGTTCATAAATGGTTTCAGTCATTTTTTGGAGGACTTTCTGAGAGAATATTTTGATTCTTTAGACAAATATATCATTTTAGCTCACTACCAAAAGAGTAACTTGCACCTGGACTTCAATTAATATTAAATATCTAATTCTTGTTGAAAATGTACACGTAGAACAAATTTTCATCCACTTTGATGTCATACCAATTACCTTTGTCGCCTCTAAATGATTTCTAATTGAGACTTACAAGTTCTTAGTACAATTTTTTTACAGTGGATGCTTTTGGCGCATGTGTCGGCATTGTTGTTTTGTTGTAGTTATTATTTTCAGTCTAAAACGAATCGTAACAAATGGGTAAAGTGCAACTAAGATTATTTTGTTTTTCGAATAGAATTAACTTAAGCTCAGAGGTAAGTGCAAACCATTTCCGTTTAGATAGAGAACAACTGGAAATGTTACACCTTTTCATTTAAGTCATAGTAAAAAATCAGTGATATTTTTTTTCTTTGTGTACTTTCAGGTCCCCCTGACATTAGCGATCACTCTGGCGAAGACCTCTCTGTCCTGTGCTGCCCGGAATAGTTCATTCACTCTCCTTATTCCGGTCCACTCTCTAATGTTACACCGTCAACTCATCTGCTTCCTACCAACACCCCGTATTCCCTCTACCTTGCCCTTCAGTATCTATCAATATGATATGTATTTATTTCCTCACAAAATATGACACCTACTTCAATATCCGGGTCGAACATCGGTATAATAATCAGTCAACCATTTCGACATCTACTAACAATCAAGTCTCTCAAATTTCATCCATTATGTTTTAGAGACGTTGATTGTCAAACCTAAGTCTTCTCCGGCAACATTAATCATATCTAGGAGGTTTTGAAGATCATATAAACTTTCAGCCAATATGACTCTCTCGTCAGCATATCTGATATTATTTATTACGACTCCATTGATCTTCACTCCCATATTAGAGTATTCTTTGTATAGCTATAACCTCTGTATTTCTACTTCCATGTCTGATCTCTGCCGTTTGATGCCAGTAAAGATTTTTAATAAAGTTCTGGTCTTTATAGAGTCAATATTGCATTCTCTGAGCATCTTCATTAGTGTCGTGTGCCTTACCCTATCAAATGCTTATTCGTAGTCTATAAAGCATGCAAACAATTCTTTACGTTGGTCCCGACACTTCTGAAATAAGACATGAATAGCTAGCAATGCTTCTCTGGTTCCGAAAGCATTTCGGAAGCCGAATTGTGTATCATCCGGATCATGTTCACACTTGTATTCACAATTGTATTTTTCAATATAATCAATGGGTGGTGGAAGTTCACCTTCTGCATTTGTCGTTATAAATATTGAAAGTTTTTCACCACTGTATTTTAATATCGGTGGCTTTTTCACCTTTGTTAATGAAACATGATCTTCCTTGAGATTTAATAAAAGCAAACAGTTATTATCTAAAAAGTAGCTATTCATTTTATGAAACCGACATTGAATATTCCTTTTCTTAACAATTGTGTAAGTTTTTCTTGAATACTTTATTAACAATATCCCGCTTTCTTTTTAAGAAATTTCCTATCCAGTTTTTAATAATTGCAAACTCATTTTTAGCTATGTTCAATAACCATTCTTTAATCTCATCTGTAAATATAATAACTTTGGGGCCATTTTAAATTTATCTTAAGGTCATATTGCTTGTTTTTTATGTATTAAAGTGGCTTTAAGAATTTTAAGCTACCTACTGGCTTCATTAGTTCACATTCCATATGCCATAGCCTGTATAGCAGCTACTGTATCATCTTCGATATACTGACATATTTTATTTGCATTACCGACATCAAATGTTTGTATATATTAAAGATACCGGATATTAATCTAATATTATATAAAGCAATACAACAAGTTTATTTAAAAAGGGAATGATGATTGCATATTAGTCTAATTTAATTTCTATCATTGTCTATGAATATTTAGCACTTGTTTTACAATTCTTCGATTCCCTTTTTATATAATATAACAGATTTAGACTTAAAATATAACATTTGGTGATTATTAACATAAAGACGACCACTAAATCCATACTTGATTTTAATTTAAATTCGGTTGACGGTAAATACTCTACGGAATATGTTATTTTGGATATAGACAATAAAGTCTTACATATAAAAAAGCTTGCAATAGCAAATAAAATCTATAAATTCTCTATTGTCTTCGTTGAGTAATATTTCATACTACCAAAAAAATGAAACTAGATAATAATACAAGAAAAAATCTTATGGAGACATTTATTCTACACACGGTTACAAATTAATACTGATAAATAGTTTTTTTTTATCAAGTAATTATTTTGATTCCATAGTAAGCTAAGAATGGGATTTTTTAGTGGTGTCCGCCTTTCTACCTATTTATGTTTGAGGCAGAATTACAATATGAAATTAGACCAAAAATATTACTTTAAGGGCAATTAAACATATGCTACGTTACATAATATGAGATCATTTTATAACTCCTTTCGATATATTCACTCAGGGAACCTGCTTGTCGTCTTTGATTTATGGGATCACGTATTATCATGTTGCAAAATAATTTGGCAGCCGTTGACTACATTTGGCCTCTTCGTACTTAACGCCAATTTTAAACTTTCTAAGTGTCAACAATAAATCTCCCTCGTTATGATTTGACCACATGCAAGGACTTCATGGTAGATTATCCCATTGTAGTCTCACTAAACATTTAAAAGAGCTATTTTTACTGTTAGATTCGGTCGAGGGGTTGCTTTATTTACCTGCCTTTTGAAAAACATTGTTGTTTTGCATTTTTGATTTGAGTACAACATGCATTTTTCATCTCCAATCACAAAATAGTGTGAAAATAGTTGTTTCTTCTCTATATCGATTGAATCTTATCACGTACTCGTGTGCACCGTCTTGATCTCATCAGTAATGTCGTACGGTATCCACACCCCCTGATCTTTCCTATTTTTTTCAAGTGTATTTGAATACTTATCTGGAAGTATCCGAGCTTGTCTGTTTTATCCGGATTTGATTCAATTTCAGCACGCAGGATATCGTCATCCACTTTAACTTTTTTCTCACTTCGGATCTTATTTTCTTAACTAAAATTGTTTAAACCATCTCTGGCATTGACAAACAGTTAAAGATTCTCCGAGTATATCCCAAATATTTTTAGCTGCAGTCGTTGCGTTAAATTTTTGAAGATATTCATACAGTATGCAATTTCGGGTAAATTGTTTGTTCAGTACAAAATCCACCATCTTGAAACGCGGTCTGAAAAAACAATTTTTTGTATAAAATAACGTTCTCCAGATGTTAGTCCACTAATAAAATATATACATCACATGTTAACAAAGGGATGGCTGAGACACAGCTGATGATCAAAAAGTGAGTATTAAAAAAACGACGTTCCTAACTGGACGATGTGTTATATTCAAATTTTTAATATACATTTAAAATAAAGTCTAAAACTTTTTGTTTATTGAAATCACTTACTTGTGTTTTTGATTGATTTTCATTCGTAAAGTTTTGTATTTGCATTAACGGCGCTTGCACATTTCTTGCATTTTTTTATTAAGGAATTCATTAGAGACCAAACAGCTGTTTATTCTTTTTGCTGATTTTTATGTACGTTATGTGTTCATCACTTGGTAATTTTTTTAAAAGGAAAAATTAGATTTCAGGACAATCAATTTTTCCAGTATCATTTTTTATCAGGACATTGTCTCAACGCTTAGTTTTTTGTAATTGATTTGGCTATCTATTTATCTCTTACAAATTTGTCATACTTGTTTTTTGAATGATCCAGCTATCATTTTCAAACTATCCTCTTCCAGATTCAAATATATACGATAACATCAAAACAAACCGTTTGTGATGATAATGGCATATAATGACAATTCAATGATTCTGTCCAATACAAAGACTTATTACCGATGATTTACCATTTATAATCAAAGATTGAAAACTGAAACATAAAATAAATTCCATATAATTAATTGATATGTAAAGCAAAACTGCAGGAATACGTAATACCATTTTTTTGTGACCTGGTAATGCATTTATATCTTATTATCCAAGCTATTAGTCAGCCTACCTGTCCATTCCTTCACTGGGAGATTTCATAAGGCAATCCCTAGTCTATTGCTACAGAATATTCAATTCAACAATATATTAAAGGTAATATCTACATTTGAAAAGATACAATATTGTCTTCTAAAATTATTTTATAAAGTCCAGCACGATTGAATCTTGATTTTACACTTTATGTTGCATTTTACTTGTTGCACATAAATAAATTAGTGTTGAAGTTCTCTGGGTAGCCATCAATCAGCTTTTAACAGCACTGAGAATATCATTCAATGTTAATAATGACATTATATGTCACGTCTTGGCTATTTCTTTGTATGTCTCTTCTTTTCTTTTCTTCTTCGTTGCAAATTTGTCAAGATTTGTGCAAATGCTGTTGATATGAAATTTATCTCTGGCATTCAGATATATTTCTGGTGTATCTTTATACCTGGGTAGTTTTCAAACTTCTATTTGGGTAATCAATCCTTCGCTCTTCAGTTCTGACAGTTTTTTGTACGACTTCAACCAAGCAATCCCATCATTAAGACGTCCTAATGATTCTTCGCAAGCCAGCGTTGAGACCAAATTAAATTTAAGGCAAACGTAACAAATAATGTTTAATGTAAATTATATGTACACGTACGTTATTTCTTTTGAAAGAAGCAAAGAAATCACAGAATCACATCAAATATTAAGCAAAGATACAAGATCCCCGGGAATACATTTATAACACATTCATGATAATTAAAATACATTTAACTGATGAAAGTCATGATAACCAATCATCACAATTTTCATGTCATTATTTTAAACTTTACAATAACATGCTCACTGTGAAAAGTGGTAGGTCATGGTATGTTAGCATTCGGCAGAAATAAATACGATAAAGCTGTTTAATTTGAATAAGGAAATGGTTTATGAGTACAACTATACAAAGACAGTTTCAAATATATCATAAACATAATTAAAATACTAAAATAATGCATATCCAATGATGATATTCGTTTAAAGTGAAGATCACCAGAAAACGTTGATTCAAAATGTTCAGTTTCCAATCACAACTGCATCATATTGTCATGTAATAGCAGTTATTCTAGTTGTCGTCCGATGAAGCTCAGTTGAAGACAGGCGAAAGTAGTAAATCATTTGAAAACTCTAACATCCTTAATTTTCAGTTTGCAATATTAACCACATTGATCTTACTGCTACTGATTGAGGACTGAGAATTGATGATTGATGACATGAACTGATGTTGTATGCCTACACTCCATTATATTGAACACGCATAGAATACTCAATCTTCCTAGAAACATCAAATTCTATTAATATCCACACTTGTATATACATAAATATCATACTTATATCAGTATTCGCCATATGCATATTATTGTTTATCATGCCTAAATATTTGTACTCATTTCAAACTGCTCATAGACTATGCAAACATATTGCTTACACTAACGCAGGGGAGCTCCATGCAAGATACCGAAAATGACTCATTGCGACTGCTATGTCAATTAACGTGTTAATGCAGAGTAGAATGGTCAAGTAAAATAAAAACCACGCACAATTTTCTCAATCGGTTCGGTATCCTGCGTTTTGCGCCCTAAGCACAGTTGCGCCCGTGGCAGGAGATTGCTTTGTCACTAGGGGTCCCAAATATTTGTAAAATCAATTATTCGAATATCGAATGTGAAATTGGTAAAATATTTAAATATTCGAGTATTCGAATATTTTATATATGTAGACGAGGGTGATTCAAATATAACCCGGAATTTTCATTAGTGTTATTGTATAAAAATATAAATGGAGCATCTTATTTTTCTATAAAGTTCCCTTCATTAGAAATAAATTTATTCCCTCAGGAAGGAAGGTTTTTGATCCCATCACACAAAGAGGGCGAAAAGTATTCCCGAATGTCCCGGAGCGATATTCAGAACTAGTTCCGGAGTGATATCCGGAGCTAGTCCCGGAGTGATATTCAGAGCTAGCCCCGGAGCGTTATTCGGATCTTGTTCCGGAGCGATATCCGGAGCTAGTCCCGCAGCGATATTCAGAGCTAGTCCCGGAGCGATATTCAGAGCTAGTCCCGGAGCGATATTCGGAGATATTTCCAGAGTTCCGTTTAAACGCGTTTAACACGGCATCCTGGGAACGCACAACAAAAGCCATGAAGGAAAAATTCAAACTGCCCGAGTACGCTGAGGCACTCATCTCAGACTACCTCAGCGACCGGGCAGTACTACATCAAGAAACAGGAATTTCCAGGAGGATGGAAATGGGCGTTCCGCAGGGATCCGTCATAGGACCTACCCTGTGGAACTTCCTGTACAACAGCCTGCTGGAGACGGACCTACCGTATGGAGCGGAGGTCGTAGCCTTCGCCGACGACGTCGCGCTGCTGGTGACAGCCAAGCACCAGTTTGAAATGGAAGTCAAGGCCAATGAAGCCCTAGCAAGAATCTGCGACTGGATGCGGGAGAATCACCTGCAGCTAGCAGCGGAAAAAACGGAGGCTGTGTTCTTCAGCAGGAGAAGGAGACCGAGGGTCGGCAGGCTTGAGGTGGACGGTCACGAGGTGAGGTGTGGAAAACCGTTGAAATACCTCGGGATCGTCCTCGACAGCAAGCTGACCTTCAGACAACAAATGGTGGCCAACGTACTCGGACGACTCATGCCAAATATCGGAGGGCCAAAGCCGTGCAGAAGAAAAACCATAAACGAAGTCATCCACTCTATTCTTCTGTACGGAGCCCCGATATGGCATGAGTCGCTCCAAAAAAAGAGCTACAGGAAGAAAATGGCCAGGATTCAGCGGCAGGACACAGGACGGCATCGGAAGAAGCGGTGCTCGTGATCGCGGGACCTAATTGCAAGAAAGAGGGCCTTGCACCATGAAGATCCCAAAAAGCGTGGAGAACACGACCAGAAACTGAGGGAATACTGGCAACGCAGATGGGACGAGTCCACAAAAGGAAGATGGACACATCGGCTTATACCGGTCGTAAGCCGGTGGAGGACCAGAAAATACGGCGAAACCACATACCGCCTAATCCAGGTGCTCAACGGATGCTTCGGTGGGTACCTGAGGTGAATTGGCAAAGAAGAAACTTCCAAATGCCACCACTGCGAAGCGGTAGTGGACGACGCAGGGCACACCATCATAGGCTGTGAGGCTTGGGCACTCCAGAGAGAACTGCTGAAACAAGCACTCGGGATGGTCGAGTTAAACATCGACAACATGGTCCACAGCATGATGGAAAGCAGGAAGAACTGGGACCTTTGGCGCGACTTCGTAGAAGACATCATGAGCGCCAAAGAAGGCAGTGAAAGAGGGAGGCGCAGAGCGCCTCTCCAACAATAGAATAGGGCCATCAAATGCCTAGACTATCTGTAACCCTTGAAGCAATGTGAAAAACAATACCAGGGGGACCAAAGGGAGGGGTTTAGTGGGTAGGCGCGTACTGGTGAGTCTTCCCTTATGGAAACTCATACTAACAGTCGTGAATCCCACACTACCCGGATAATGGCAACATTATCTGGGCGTCTTGCGAAGATTTCACTCCCACAGAAAAAAAAAGTTCTGGAGCGATATCCGGTAGCTATTCTCATGGTAGACCTTCGCTCGATGTAACAGTAAAAAATATTTTTTTTTTAAATTCCAATTGGAAATGTAATCTGATAAAATGGTATTTCGACTAGATGTAGATAGCGCGTATAATAGCGGTGAGTGAGCATGAGGTTGACAACGGATTTTTTCTTTGGGATGGAATTTCTGTGTGGGGAATGGAATAACACGGAGGAGTACATATTTAGTAATTTATTTGATAAACGGTAGCAGCAATGAAAGATGATATGATTGAGCGCGGTGGTGCGTCATGCGGGTTCAGTAACTATCCCTTATCGAGGTCAGCGTCAGTGATCAGCTCCTTCCATATTCTACTCCTTCCAATTCCTATTATCTCTTCGTCATGTAAGGCAACTTCTTCCGCACTCTTATCAAAACAGCTCCTTGACGTTCCTTTTTCACAGAAGCCCAACGATGCAATTTAATCGAGATTGAATCAAAATCGTGAATCCGAGCTCGAGATAATTAAATTAAGAGTGAGAGAATCGAGAATTAGAGTCAGTTATTTCCAGATTGCGATGTGGCTGTATTGAAGCCCTGATGAAATGTTATGATGCATCAATATTGAAATATGCTAATGAGGAGCGCTGAAATAAGCATTTAAACAAAAAATAAAGTATTCATTACATGCATGATTTAAAATATGGCGGATATCGACGTGAACGATTTCTATGATATTGGTTATCATAATCGTTATCGGAATTATCGACACCCCGGCAATACTATTGCTTCCGGCAGCACCGACGATTCCGACACGACATAAATTAATGTTTAAGCGTCGTTTTCCAAAGATGTTCATGTGTGGAATTCTTCAAAATGTTTGTAGATAACATCACAGCAACAGCTATTGTAATTGGTGCGGCAGCTTTTTAAAATCGCTACAGCAACGATTACAACAACAGCTGCAGTAACATTTACTGCAATTGTCGATCTCCAACACGTTTCCGGATATATAGATCAACTAAAGCAGAAACAGCTTTTCCTATTGCTTCTCGAATGCAGTATCTTTAATTGGGTCTATATATTAAGTCGATGTGAGTGACATAAGTCAACAACAATGGCATAGTCTTAAACACCCATAACAAACAATATATACATAGTCATTTCAAATTAAACTTTTTTAAAATTAAAGTTAAACCTTTTTCATTTCAAGTTAAACCATTGGATTTCGGATGAAATGTTTTAAGCTCCAAATTAAACGATATATTTTTTAAGCACATAAGATGATTTTTTTTGCTATTTACACTCAAACCTTTTTTTGTGCGATTTCCAAGTTATGCGGTTTTTTCTAAAGCATTTTTTTTATTTCATAAAGAGTACGTATCGAGATATTTTGGATAAAATACTAACCGAAATTCATCTGCATCTGCAATCATATTGCATATGCTATCGCTGAATTACGACCCCCTTTATTCTGGTTTAGATTTTTGAAAAAATTGATTTCGTTTTTTTTTTTTACATTTTTCCAATGTTTCGACGTTTAAAAATAAGTTCTTCAAAAGAGTTTCCAAAATTTCAACTATTTGCGGAGTTATAGCTATTTTAGTGAGGCGGCAACTTGGCCGATCCTACCATAATGAAATCTTTTAACGCGTTTTTCTCGAAACTACTTTTTTCAACACGGTTGACATCACATCTCGAGTTTTAATTAATTAATTAACTTTAAACTGGGTACGAATTTTTACTATAGTAATATTTTTACTAATTATGAATTATATTGTTGAAAAGAGAAAATCTACACGGAACAATGATGATATTGACACTGGGTATACTATTTCTTCTGAAGAAGAGAGCGATTTTGAGCCATATCGAAAATCGCAACGAAAATTATTATACAGCGATGATAGTTTGTAAATAAAATAATTAGTATATCTTATGTGCATGTCTGGCATTTGAGATGATGTAAAACGTCTTTTAAATGTTACCAAAAATGTTATATTTTAAATATTTTTCTGTTTTTTTATTAACTTTTTTTATGCGATTTTGGATATATTTTATATAGCTGTTTCAAAGTTATGCGTTTTTTAAAATCCATGGAACGCATTTTCACATTTTCTATGTAAATCATAGCTTTATTGTGCGATTTTACGCGGAACGCATCAACCGCACAAAAAAAGGTTTAAGTGTATATGTAAGGACGTTTTTAAACTTGGCAAATATTTACTCAAATGTATCGAAGAGGAAAAAATGACAGATGCTGAGATCACAAGGCGCAAAAATGCCAATCTGATCTGTTTGACCTAACAGATTTATGAGTGATTTCCGAAGCTGAAGCCTATTTCGAGACCAAAGATAGATTGTTCTACAAAAAAGGCATTGCAATCTTAAAGAAGCGTGAACATAAATTACTCTAAGTACTCGTACAAAGCATTCGTGAATTACAGCCTCACGTATGGAAACTCACAACAACTACTACTGGTATATTCATGTTCAGATAAAATTACCAGCTGAACACAAACTCTACCAGCTGCAGTTATTGCAAACAACAGTTGATAACTTTAAGGTGTATTCAGATGATTTATGAGAAATATAATTGACTCCTCTTCCGGTATTCCTAGAAGCACAGCTGCAATGTAATAGTTTTAATCATTAAGTATCAAAGCCGTAACAAGGGTATGAAGCGCCCGTGGCTAGTATTTAACTTCCGCCCCCTCCCCCCAAAAATCCAATTTATTGTTGCTTTATAGTTGCTTCCGTGATCGTACAGATCATAGGGAAAAGCCGCAAAAAGCCCTAAAAGAGGACGGAGTGGCCACAATGTTTGTATGTCCAATCGGTCCGCTTTTCGGACTGCCGATGTGACAAATGAGTGCCTTGCAATCGGACGCCATATCTGAACATGTCTATAGAGCGTTTGCGAACACTTTATATAAAACGAAGATGTCCGAAGAAGACTGATAAAAATCCTGTTCAACTCTCGACCGGGTTGGTATTCTGCGTTTTGCGCCCCAAGCCCAGTTGCGCCCGTGGCGTGCGCCTGCTTTGCCACGCCCTTGTTACGGACCTGTTAAGTATATATGTAAGCCTACATTGTCATACTAATTTGATTGACAAATTTTTGCGCCAGATAAATTTATGCACGCCGTCTTCGTGGACACTTCAAATATTATCTCAGATCGACGAAACTCATCAAAACGAAAACAAACTTAAGCGGCTCAAAAACTTCTCTAATAATTGGTTGTTTTAGCGATGGTTTAAGTCCAATTTTACGTTAATAATTGCGAAAATCGTTATTCCAGACGTGTGCGTCAACCGGTTAAAAAATAATCAAAATTTGAAGATCTTACTCCATTTCTTGGCGTCAAGATAAAACAGCATCTCTTAACAATTTATGAAGATTTATTCAGGGACGATTACTTCAATGATGCTTGGGTGGCCATACCCAAAATGCTAATGTCTACGTTGCTGCTTGGGTATTTAACCCTTTCAAATCGGAGAACATACACGATATGTTCTAATGTAAATCCACTTTTCTGTCAGCTCCGCCGCAGCGTGTAACAAACTTGATAATGAACTAGGCTCAATAAATGGTCCTTTAGCACACAATATTCGTTCATTTCACATGCTTTCTGTTGTTCAGCTATTTTTGCCTATTAATGTGTTGCGAAAATAAAAGGACAAGGTTAGCGTGCAAGCCTGCCAGTTTACTTCTGATGGGGTAGATTTTGCAAAGAAGTGGTGATACTCGGCTAATGACGCCACTCCAGAATAGTCAAATGGGTATAACAAAATTGATCAACGATACGAATGATGCGAATATCTTAATCATCAAAACAAACGCCTGCTCGCAAGACAACACACACGAAAGTCGTCTTGTCTTTATTGAAAGAGCTTATCCGACGATGGCGATTTTAATTAATTATACCTAAATTTTATGACGGTCTCCGTCTCATGATTTCCGGTCTAATAGGGTTCAATATGTCTTTTATTATTCTATTATATAAAGATAAATATACTTATTGTTAGTAAATTGTTATTTTCCCCAGATAATCTTATAATTCTTGAGAAATATTTTTAATCGCATACACAACAACTACTACTCTTATCTAGATCATGCGATTTCATACAGCATTTTTTTAAATTAAATATTTAATGCGTGATTTTGTCAATTAAATATATGCCAAATTTTAAAATTATTAAAAAAATGGTCAATATATATTTTATCATGAATTAATAATGAGCGGGTTCGACGAGCGTAGTCTTTTAATTGCGCAATCAAGCAAATTGATGCTGTGGTAACCAAACGTTAATTCGGCACTATTCATGACTCGAGGGCCGCCGACTCTATCGCACCGTCATAGATGACACTTTTAAACCAATCTTGTCCCTTGAAATACGCAGTTTCATTTTTATGCGGCTTGTAATGTATTAAATATTAATTGGGCGCATTTTCATATTCGTTTAAAAGCGTCATTAATGACGGTGCGACAGAGTTGGCGGCTTTCATCTCATAAGCAGATCCGAATTAACGTGTGGTCATCGCAGCATCAATTTGCTCGGTGTTAAGAAAGTTCACTACATGTGGCTTTATTACCAAAACAAATGCTGAGTTCTCAACAAACGAAGGATGGGGCTTAAGGAAGTTCATTATATGTGTTAGATAAGCAAAAAAAAAAAAAAATAGCGATCAGGATGGCCAAACGGGGATAATTGTAATCGAGACATTCTTGCTGGGAGATTCACTGAGTGACAGTCTTGGAGCTTTTGGGGTTGTTTTTGGCCGTGGGAAGACTTGGTCTTTCCGCCGCCATCTTCGACCTCGTAACTGTGGTATTTTTTTGTTGAAAAAATAAAGACCTGGACTAAGAAGTCGTATACACTCAAACCTCTTTTTGCGCGACTTTTTTTGTGCGATTTCCAAGTTATGCGGTTTTTTTAAAGCAAATTTTCGTTTTTTTTTAAATTTCATAAAGGGTACGTATCGAGATATTTAGGATAAAATAGGAAATAAAAATAATATTGCATCTGCTATCGTTGAAATAAGACCACGCTCTTTTATCCGGTTTCGATTTTTGAAAAAAAAAATGTTATTTTTTAATTGCCTTATTGTTTTTGATTAACTCTTTTTTATGCGATTTTTGATATATTTTATATAGCTGTTTCAAAGTTATGCGATTTTTAATTCATACCTTTTTTTGTGCGATTTTCCGCGGAACGCATCTATCATTAAAAAAATGTTTAATTGTATTTGTTACCCTCATCATAGAAATACTCTACCAGAACTAAATTTTCAATTTTTGAAAGAAAGCAATGTTAAATATTAATATGTATACAATGAACCTAACCATTAAGATTTTTTCGCATGCGTTATTATTATTGAAGGACGATCGTAATTCAAAAAGAACGCAAAATAATAATACGTACATCCTTAGGTGTCTTTTATATTAGATTATTTCAGTGGGTTGTGGAAGTTTATCTTGCTTTTGGTTCGATCGATGCGTCAGAAGAGGTGCGCAAGAACTACCCCTGCTCCTTTTAAGAGCCTTGAAAAGGGCTACTCCCTATATCCACCCCTAACGTATTACGTAATTGCATTACTACTAAAGGCAGCCAAAATTACCTTAAGATTAAAATATGCAAGGAGATGCGCAATTTATCTAAATTTTTTATACTTAAATATAAATTATAGTTAAGCTTTTAAAATTTGAAGCATAACCATTCAACCATAGGAAAAACTAGACAACGTAAAAGTATTCGATTCAGTATTGCATCAGTCTTATCAGCAAAAAAATTGTCTAAAAGAGCAATAAAATTATCATTACTCAAACCAATATTCTATAAAGATCACAAATCTCAACAATAGTTTTATGGTATGACTAAAAAATGAAAATCACTAAGGATTTACAGAGTACAAAGCCATTTTTAACGGTTCTTTAAATCTTCAAATTTCTGCGCAAATAATACGTACATAAAATGATGGCAGAATTTTTAATTAATACTTTTACAAAAATAAATAGATAAATATCATCATCATCATCATAGCGCAGCC
The DNA here is from genome assembly GCA_008973525.1 of Stenopsyche tienmushanensis. Taxonomy (NCBI): domain Eukaryota; kingdom Metazoa; phylum Arthropoda; class Insecta; order Trichoptera; family Stenopsychidae; genus Stenopsyche; species Stenopsyche tienmushanensis. The sequence goes on from WACJ01000369.1 coordinate 100,234, forward strand.
ACTAACAGTCCACTACAGAACTATGGGCCTCTTCAATATCCATTCATAGGAAAGGGGTTACATCCATTTCGTCTGTATCATACATTCACCTCCTCATTCGCTCGATATTGAAGGTAGCATTACCACCGAGTTTTATTTTGAACGCTCACCCAACGGGTATCCTGAGTGAACGTATTGACGAACGCTTTCGCGAACGTCTCGATAAGGAGTTTGGGGTGTTTGTAAAGACTGAGTAGTTTTCATAGGGAGATGGTGGAAAACTACTCTAGACGACCTTTTTGACTCTACTGGAAAGGGCTTTCTGGAGTGCAAGGAGTCCAGTCCCCCCTTTCCTCGCTAGGGCGTTGCCGGGGTAGGGTGAAGACATACGAGACGCTTAAGTGCATCTCGGATTCGCTCCTACACCAACTGAGGGTGTCTCCCCGTCACCGTACAACTTACCCGAGCGGATTCGAAACTGAGTGGTTTCGCCATTTTTTCAGGTTGCCCCTCTCAGTTCGGCGATTACAAAACGATATAGAAGTCAACGGAAGACAATGTTGTTTTTCGTTGCAAAGTAAAGATCATCAAATGCATCTCCTCGAGGCCGTCTTCTTGGTGTTCTTCTTGTTCCTGCTCCGTTCCTAGAGTCTCTCGGATCCGAACCGGTGAGGTTCCTCGAGTTCCATACTGCTAAGTAGGGAAGACCATGCAAGAGACAACGAGCGACATGCAAGTTAAGATTCGTATAAAAAGCAATGAATAGTATATAAACTGGGTATCAGCTTGCTGTTAGAAGAGTATTTAAGTATCTACTCTGTAAAAAGGTACTAGTCAAGTGGCCAATAGATAAAATACATAAAATCGTATAAGTATAATAGTTAGGAGTAGTCAAATGTGGTTAGGCCGCAAAAGTATTAGTCAAATTGTATTAGCAAGGGGTAGTTATGTCGCATCACAGTATTCGAACTTTGACGCTTAGTGTCTACCGGGCACAATCAAATAATATTTAATCGGTCAGACTGGGAGTAACTGGAAAAAAATATATAGAGACATAGCTGAAACGAATAGGTTAAAGTCAGGTATCAAGTAATATCCAATAGTCAGGTCCATATCAAATAGTTTTATAGTCAAGATTGTATTATGGGAGCAGTCGAAAAAGCATTTTGCTCCCAGTGTTCCCGCGTTTATGTGATAGTAGGAGGCGGATGTGTGCGAGTGTTTGTTAATTCACTTACCTTGGAAGCTTGGATTATTATGATCTTACTTGCGTTATTATCCTTGTTGTAGTTCCTCTCATGTGACGCGGTGAAGATGTTCCATTTTTTGTGCAGATGTCGTAAAAACAATGTTTTTCGGCGTCACTCGCGAATTTTATATACAAGTGTAGTCGGCGTTTCGTCAGAGCGTACGAATGAACTTGCGCGGGGGAGAGTGCAGGGGGGGGGTCCCCGGCGTTGAGGGTGCCGACAAGTCACGGAAAGAACTCAACGTATCACAGAAACGAATTATTTTCGCAAAGCGTATCGAGCGCCGAGTCGTTTTACCTCCGACTATCGGGAGAAGACTCAGATAAATATAATATTTTATATATAATTTCAGATCAACCATGCTTACTTTGCAATTCTAATTTTTAAAATACAATGGTACACTGACATCAGTGAATTATTTGTAAAAATATATATATATAAATATATAATATTTTATCAAAGAAAAAAAAAGCCAAAAAGGTTTGTTTCTCAACTAAATCTAAGATCGCCTAGATCCTTTTGTTATCGTTATCATCTATATACTTTTCCTATATGTACGTAAGATGGCAGGCTGATTTATTTTTTAATTTATTAATTAACCCATTAAACATAAAAAACACGGATGGATCGATATAAAAAAATGTTAAGACTATTTAACACGTTTCCTGCCATAGTATATTTTGAGAAAAAACGTACCTGTGCCTTCATAAATTAAGATTTATAACTTTGAAAAAAAAAATTATATGCATTCGACCCAGTGGCGCCATATAAGTCACATTCTATGTTAAAATTCGAAATGTAACCCCTGGCGCACCGGGACTGTTTGTTTGAAAAAAAATAAAATCGTAGGTCACCGGTGACCTACGTGGCGTAAAAATACTTAAGAATTTATAAGAAGTCTTTCCATTTAATAGATTCTATGGATTTATACATCGCCGACAAAGTACTAATATGGCGATGATCCTTAGTTCATATTTTTAAGGGGTCAAATAAAACCAAAGTGGAATATAATTTTTGAAGAATTTTAATGCCCTTTTATTATTTTATAGTTCCATTACATTCATAAGCTAATTTTATGACAGGCCTTTTCATTGTAAAGCATCTTTCTATTCTTATATTTCGACCGGTTTTCAATTGAGTTTCAAAATGATCGTATCTAATTTTTAGACCAATTTGAGCCCAGTTTCTTCCAGTATTTGATAGTATTTAAGCTAGTTTTATATTATTAGTACAGCAAAACCTCGATATAGCGAACCTCTATTTAACGGACTTTTGATATAATGGACAATAAATCCGATCAAATGTAAAAAAAAAAAAACGTCCTGTTAATATTATACATGTTTACATTCAACTGTCGTAGCATGTAAACAATTTTTAACGGCCATGATAACTTGAATTTTAGACATAATGCCGTTCTGCTGCTAGAATGCATATGGTATAATAACACGTAGGTTTCGATGCAGCACACTAGTGTTTACCATGCTGGCCGGAGATTCAAGCAACTTCACAACATTTTAACTTGTTTACTCGAAGTATCTAAATACAGTGTATTTTTAAAAAAAGTTTTTTGTTTTATTTTAAGCCTATTTTTATATAACGGACTTTCGGCTTTAACGGACATCCTCTCTCCCCAATTAGTCCGTTATATCGAGGTTTGAATGTATATATTTTCTTATCAAAAGAAATCAAAAGCAACAAGAGTGCTATATTTTATAATGAATGCATTGATCTAATTATTCAACAGCAAAGTATCATACTTTAAACACTTATCAAACTTGAATAACCATATCCTGGAAAAAAATGGGCTTAAAACATAATGAAATATTAGTGTCATATATTTTTAGCACAAAGATACTTTACAGTGAAAAAACATTTAACAAATTACATTTCATTTTATTGAATGTGTATCAAAATAATTTAAATATTAATATATATAAAATAAGTATAAATAATTTGTAATACCCAATCAATTATATTTTTTATTTATAAATATTTAACACCATGAATAAAAAATAATATAAATTTGGAAGAGAGAAGATGATATAATAATCATTAAAATTGATACCCTTTTCCCTATCTGCATTATACATTTGAATAAATTCAATTTAATACCATAATCCTGCAATACAAAAATGTTCCAAATAAAAATGAATATAATCGCGTTTGCTTTAAAAGATATGAGTTGTATATTAATTAAAAAACAGGTTATCAAACGCACAAGTCGCCATGATGGGCAGTTAAAAAATACGCACATAGGAAGTACAGATCATCGGCTCATAACTTAAAGTTTGGATAAAAACTAATTTGTTAGTATATTCAGTAAATACAAAATATAATTTTGGTAAAATCAATAATTTATTCCATTTTATATGAAATCTTTCAACTAAATTTTAGTATGGCGAATATATGAAAGTTGTACAAAATTAATACCGATAGCGAAAAAAATAAAAACTATCGAAACCTTTGACCTACAATAAACAAAAGCTGATATTTATCAACTGAAATGTCTTAAATATTGAATCATGAATGATGTTGTTTTTAAAGAAAAAGATTCCTCGGAAAATGGTTGAAGAAATCATAAATCAAGAATACATACTAAATTGTATGCAAAATAATTCTTAATGGAATCATCATCATTTAATATTTAAGCAGAAACCATACCTACCAAAACATCAAATATTCGACATCAGAAGATTCAAAGAATAGTCAATGGATGGTGTTGTACAAGTTGAAGAATTCCAACAACTCCCCAGTAATTTAATTAACATTCTAACTATAACTTATGCCAGTTATATTAGATTGATCACAGCAAAAGTTTTAGATAGATGTTATTGCTATAGACGGTGTAAAATGCAAAAGTCAAATATTATTTTTATTTAAAAATTGACCGCTGTTCTTATAAGTGTATGATCGTAATGTATCACATAATAAACAATGTTAATTGATTAAATTTCGTATTGCTGCGGTTTATTATGCTTACCCGACAACCCTCCAATTGGTCGATAAATCTGAATATTAAAAAACCACATGTATTAGTAAATATTTCACACATTATAAGCGCATCAATTCAATACATGAACAACTTTGCGTCTTCTTCGACAGCAATGCGGCAACCATCATAGAAAATGTTACAACAACTGCTATTGTAATAGTTACCGCGACTGCTAAATACCGTCACAGCAGCTATTACAACAACAGCTGCGATAACCGCTTCAGCAACAATGTCCAGCAATCGCAAAAAGCTTTGGGTCTTCAGTAGAAAAATCATCCACAGAACCAACAGTGCAAATCGAAATTTAATCGTCATGTAAATTCGTTAGTCAAGTCACATTCGTAATATATGAACGATATTGATGATTATCTATTATTTATTAAATGATGCACTATAAATCAATAAAGAAAATGCGGCGTTTAATAAGTTGATTTAATATATAGCAGTGACATCTATCAGTAACTTTTAAATTTTATTTGAATTTTTTACGGTTTGTATCTCGGATAAAACTAAATTATTCGGTACAACTTTTCATATATACCGACAGATGGCAATAAATCATATTTATATATATGCGTTCTAATTTTTGCCTGAATCTGAGTGAAATGTATAAACTAAATGCGTTATGAGCGTTATACGATAAATATTTAAGAGTATTGCAGAATTATCCGAAATAGGGGGAAGGGGTGTGATTATTGGCATAATTAATGATTTTTATAAAAATATTTGGTCAAATATTGAACTATTAATGCGTAGCGAAGAATCGATCCATCCGATGCGATTATATTTCATGAATTTAAAATATTTTGACCCTTTCAGCGCCGAGATCAATATTTTCATCCCGATATGTAGTAATATTTTTTTGGATTTAAAAGAGTCCTATGTTCATTCAAATGCGAAGCTTTGAGTTTTAAGCCCTCTTTGCGTTATATGTTAATGGATATACAAGCATTTTGTATATCTGACGTTTATGAAATATTAAAATATAAAGCGAAAGCGCATACTAACTATTGTTAGTATAGGTACAAGCATAAATATGTGGTAAACACTGCAATGCGCATGCAACCCTCGATGGGTGAAAATCGATTCGCCACCCCAGACTTTCAGGGGGATGAATCAGAACCGTCTGCGTCACCCGGCGACGCCATTTTTGATGAAAATTAAGCACAGTAGATTTCTCAAATGGTCGATTCTGCATGATGATGAATTATTATTTTTTAAATGAATTATGCGAGGCTCTACTATGATCATTTTTCATGTCGGTGTATCGTCATTATTCAGTAACATGCATAATATGTATTTTTCTGTATGCAATTAAGTAAAAATGAGGCCAGAATTTCAGTTCATTTTCGATAAGTCTCAATTTTGACAAAATTTACCACTTTTGTTCGTCCGTTTCCACCATTTTTCAATTGCGTCACTTGGCATTCCTGTTTCGATAAGTAGACATAATTGATTAAAAAGTGAAAACACGCATATTTTGTTCAGAAAAATATAATATCCAAATTTCTACACACATAAACATATATTGAAGATCAACTTACGCTAAGCGACTTAAGGGTAGGTCTCACAGTGGTCGCCCTCCTGAAAAATGATGGCGGCAGGGTGATCGCCCACGCTATTATGAAACCACGCTCAACGAATCGCGTTAAAATGTACTTTAAGTGCACTGAAAATTTAGAGATTGTGCCTCTATAACTAAATGGGTTCATCAGCGTCAATGAATGAATATATATATATTAAATGGGGGGTGCAAATATGTACAATGATTAATGCGAAAAATAATATCATGTTCATATATATATTTGGCAATGGGAGGGATGGTCATTGAAGGTGTTTAAATTTCAAATCAATGCGTAAAATATACGGAGCAACACTACATCATTGACATTATCATGGAAGTGCATTGAATATATCTAATTAATTTTTAAAAATGGCAAAAATACAGTATCAATATTTAAGTTAAACAATTAAAAAATCGCCCATCAAACAAACAGCTCGACGACGAAAATCAAAAAAGGGGTTCTGTGAAGTAAATTCAATTATATTTAAAGGGTTCTAAAAATTATATGCGCCATATTGATCCGCAGGCGCACTACCCCAGATGACTACACTATTGATTTTTTTCACACTCTTATAGTTCCCAGATTGTCTCGATTTATTTATTTATTTGATTTTGAAAATTTGGATATTGTGCTCGAAAAACAGGGCCAACAATGCATTCGATTTGCAAAAGACGCCTATGGAGTTTTAACAAAGAGGCGTGCGCCTCTTTGTTAACTCTCCATTATTGCCAAAAATACCGCATTCAGACGTTACGCGAATTTCAAGAAAGGATGGTAGCCAAATAGGATTCTGGAGGGACTCAATTTCCCGAAATTATTCCCCTTGAAGGACACCGGACACACGAGCCACTGCACCTCGACACGACCGCACCGACCCACACAAGCTTTTATAATGGCGCAGATTCGCGTCGATCGCCTCGTCTAAAATCTCCCCATCCCGGGGAAACTTCAACAGGATGTAAGGAAAATAAAAGCGACGAAAAACGGCCGCAAAATGCGTCCAAATTATTTTCAAATTGCGCAGACATTCCCAGCCATCATTAAAATTATGCGAAAATAAAAACATCACCGACGAAAAATCTAACATCACGTCAAGTAATTTTACATAAGAATATATTTATTTGCATCAAAATTAATAAAAATAAATTCGAAAAAAGGCTCAGTGAGAAACAACGCCAATTCACGTTGGGCGACAAGAGTGTTAAATACAAGCGTCGTACGCGCTGCTGCCGGCCCGACGGACAAGTGGGATTTGTACGGACGATAGGCGGCGGACAAGCAAATATAGCATCTAAGATTATGATGATTTTAAATAAGCGCATCACTCAAATGATTTTTAACACACACAATAAATTGCACAAATAATAAATAAATTCATTGGATTTGAGCTGAAATTTTTATTTTTTTCAATTTTTTGTACACAAATCAATATATAATCGCTTTCATTATTAACAATAAATTCTCATTTTTTTTGTATTTCAATGAAAGCTCTAAAGCATTTATTATGCTGTAAAATAATTCCTCTTCGGTTGAAAAAAAATTTTGTCGTTTTTGTTTGAGCGTTAACGGAAGGTAATTTAAGTTGTTTTTTAATTTTTCAGAGGTCGCTATCATAAGTCAAAGTTTCAGAAAAAAACGTTGCATGGCCACTTAACTATTAATCTGACTTATTGATTCTAGTATGTTTATTAGTCTATTTCGAAGTGGAATAGCATGCAGAAAGACTCACTACTTCACTACCGTCAACCTTTTAACCCTTTCTTAATTCTTTCCTGTGGGTACGTATTGAGATTGAGCCCTTCCCTGCTCCTCACTTCAAATTCAGTCAGATGGGAGTTTAATTAATTAAAAATAAAACCAATATTTGGCTTATCGACCAATCAACACCAAATCTGCATCAGTCAAAGTTACCTTCTATTAATGAAGTATTACGTTTATGTTTTAATACTACAGCTGTAAACACCGGCTTAAGAAATGGAGCTTGTGTTCTTCTGGAGCAGAAAATGGAAAAAGATATTCTTCGCCTAGCTTGTAGCCATCATATAATGGTAATTATATTATAAGTTGTAGTGAGTCAATCACTCAATTGTTTGTAAAGTGATTATAAAACAGTAGACAGGATTTCTTTTGCTATAAAACAACTTCGTGTGTGAATCTTGAGGTGACTATAGAGAGCTACTGAATCTTTACATCATTTACTTGGGAGGAATTCCTGAAAACAGAGTTTCATTTAGGAGGCCCGCTGGTTGGTCTAAACCGTGCTAAATGGATGGCTAAATCTGATTTCAAGCCCCTGTAGGATATTCAGTACCAAGAAACGACTTACAATTATTAAAAGATCTGATATCCTTTGAATATATAAACCAAACAATGGTCAAAGTTGCCATGGAAAAAATACCTGATCATTTATGGTACTTGTCGGAAGAGTTGGTGTCTTTTGCATTTTTTGACGATGAACTGTCAGTTAAATATGTTAGATGCACTAATAATCGAAGGTGTAGAAGATTGTCTGAAAATAAAAAGCATTGATATCGAACACATCACCTAAAAAAGCATAGAAGACTTTGTGACTTAACAAAACGATTTTTCCAGATACTGGGGTATCTCATCAGTTTTTGAATAAAGATGTTGAAACTTGGAAGGATGACTCTGATTTTAAGGCTGCAAATAAAATGGTCCATTGTATGCGGATAGTGAATGATATTGCTGAGCGTGGCGTTATCTTAATAAAGCAATATTTGCTTTTGTTAGTAAAACCGTCATGAAAAAAGCAGGAAAACTTAGTGGTGTAATGCATCAATCATATTTAGCGCATGAGATACAATTGGCTGTAATTAATAAGTTCTATATTATTTGAAACAATAAGAACTGTATCGCATATTGAAGATATTAGTGATTTATTAATAATGATTTTAAAAAGTTTGATTAATATTAAATTGGAAATATTGGAGTGTAAGCGTGGAGAAGTCTTCTTATAATTCAAACGAAGCTTCTTCAGTATATATTTTATTGTAGATTTAAATGGTACAGCAATAGAAGAGTACACTTATAATAACCAGAGGTCTAAGTACTGTCGCTACGTTAGAATAGTTTCAAAAGCCGGGAAGTCCTGTAGAACTGTACTCGAGAAGTTACATAATGGACACGTAACGATATAAATCGACTCGGAAAATTAGGCATAAATAGTTTCATTTAGCTAGCAAAAATAAGCAGAATTCATTATTATGAAATATGATTTATACACAGAAGTGAATAAGAATCAAGTGAATACTCTAAAAATACCGTCTTATTGTCTGACCATTAATTTGTCATCTGGAATACGGAAAATAATTGGTTCAGAGAAATTGAATTGGTGCAAGTAAAGAGCATAAAACAATAGTCTGCGTCGAGTTGTGGCGCAGTGAACATCTTGAAAATCATTTGTGTCCAGTAATTCAATATTATTTTGATAGTACGTATACTTTTTACGTTTTATTCATTTTTCGTTCTACACCTTTTTAATAATCTACAACAGGCGAACTCAGACATAAAAGGCTGTCATATATTTACGGATAGGTTTTATACCAATCCAACCCTTGCTGAAGAACTCTCGAAAAGGAAATGTTTTCTCACTGGCACGATAATGATCAACAGAAAGGGTTTACCTAATCATATTTAAATAAAACCAAGAATAGCTGTGGGATGAAAGATAGCATACAGAAAACAAGATACTTTAGTATTAGCTTGGCGAGACAAAATAATAGTCACAATGCTCAGTACAAAGCATACGTCAACTTTCCAATCAATGAGAAAAATAGTAAGGACTACCTCATGGCAATCTAATCAAGATGAGCTAATAAAAAACCAGTAGTCATTTTAGATTACATTAAAAATATGGGTGCGATGGACATGGCAGATTAATGCGCAACATATTGTTTCATGCGAAAGACTGAAGTGGTGGAAGAAGATATTTTTTTGGGAAATTCACTGACAATTGTTGATGCAAGTTCAAATTGGGACGATTGTCGTCAACTGATCACGATCAACGGTTAGATGGAAGTCCTCATTTTATTTATAGTAGATCAGGGAGGAATTATAGAGACTGTATGGTGTGTTCAGACCGTGAAACTGAAAAAGGATGAAAGTGAACCCTATATTTTTGCAACACTTACGAAAGGAAACAAGCACTCCATATTACATGATTACAAAAGTCCCATTGTTAACATTAAAGGAAAATTTACAGATAGCAATTAAAGGATTAAATTGATAAATATAATGTTATTCAGAGAGATATGTCATATTTAGAAGCCAAATATTTTAACACTGCATTTCAAATTCAATTAGCTGTATATTCCTCAAACGAGTGCGTGCAAATATTTCATTCGGAAAGCCCATATGATCATTTGAACGTTGTAGTATTAATAGTTTTAATCTCCAATCATGTTTCAAATTAGCATTGCACATATTTTATCAACGCCATGAAAAACTACTTTTTGTAATCAGTGCAAATTGCACTAAACAATAGGCCAACTTCTGCATAATAGTAATTCAATAATGTGTCTATATCAGTTTAAAATTAACGCAATCATCTTAAATATTTCAGCATTTAACAAAAACAAAAAATTGGTAGCCGAAGCAATTTAACTTTGATTTGGAAATAAAACCTGACGATAAAAAAAAACATTAATATCAAGTGACTTAAATGTTTTAAATTTTACACATGAATGCATTCAAAATCTAAACATAAAATATCAATATATCCATTATTGTTATTATAAGTATATATTATTAAGTATTTGAATAGATCTAATATAGTGCTTGAAGAATTTTATTCGCTAGGTTTAAATTGAAGCTCCGTACCATTTTGCTTTACGGGATTCCATTCGCATTTATCAACGGTTTTTAAAATTAGTTCAAGATTACAATGAAAATATATGCATAAATTTTACATCTTGCAATATGGCTTTATTACATTTTAATTTTAAAAGTTATTATTGTAAATTCAATGGTGCCATTAAAATATTTTGGTCAAAGGTAGAATGGTCCTATTATTTATATTCAGCTCTTCTATCAGCTTTTGTTATACAAACGAAGAAAATAATATCTTTACATAAATATATACTTTTGCTTGATGTATGAAAGCAATAACATGTTTTTTGCATACACATTTTAAACACACGAATTTCTTAATTAGACCATTAATTTGTTTTTATCAAAAGTACATAAATGACATTTAATATTCCCATGCATATAATCAACTAATACATTGAAATTTTCAAGTCATTCGTGTTATCGCTTGTAAACGGAATCCGGTTAGAAATCAGTTTAAAAATACATTCCGCTATCAAACATCATATATTAGATTGTCCCTTAAGTTTCCTTCGCAAATGAACACAGATCTAATCATAGCCATGGTTGAAGAAAATTCGCGATATACTGTTTGCAAAATAGCTAACAAATTAGAAATTTTACGAACATCCGTCCATAATCATCTGACAAAATTGGGCTATCATGCGCATGCGACATGCGATCTTCTTCTCCAACGACATAATAGTCAATCTTTTTTAAAGAGACTCGTCACTGGAGATGAAAGTTGGATACTCTATGAGAATATCCAACGTAAACGGTCATGGACCAAGGGTACAGAAGCTTTAACTGTAGCTAAACCTGGCCTACATCCAAAAGAAGTTTTGCTATGCATTTGGTGGGACTGGAAGGGGGTATTAAGATTATTATTTATATCTTTCATTGAAAAATTCTTTACGTGGTAAAAATTTTAATTCAAAAAATGATATAAAAATGTACTTTGATCAATATTTTGCCAACAAACCTGGGAAATTTTGGCAAGAAGGCATTATGAGGCTTCCGTAGAGATGGAGAAAGGTAATAGAACAGAATGAATCATATATTATTCAGTAAATTCTGATGTAATATAAATTGTTTATTTTTTTCTTAATATGAAAACGAAAGAAACTTATGGGACACCCTAATACATAACTTTAAGGAAAATAATGCAGTAAAATTAATGACTCGCATTCCCAGGAACTCCGTGTGAACTATTGCTCTAATTAACAAAATAATGTGAAATCAAAGCTTCCTGTAGATCAACATTTATCATCACGATAAATATGAATTTAATTAGATCACATTTTGCATGTTATTTAAAATGTGTAAAAAAATTTGAGAACATAGAATAATAGAACAGTAAAACCTCGATTTAACAAACTCTGGATTTAACAGACAAAAAATCCAGTCAATTGTAAAAAAATAATATACGACACAGCAGCACGCTCACAGCAAGTGATGGATGGTTCTGGCGCATTCGCAAAACGCACAGAATCACGAATAAAAGAATTAACGCAAAAATAATTAAAAATCAGCACGGACAGGATCTCGGTACTGCCGAGATGCATCATCTGCCCGTTTCATATTATAACTCGAATAAGGCACGGTTCAAATCAGATATTATAAAACATTGTTTTTTTATTTTTATTTGTTGTATATTTTTGCCAAAAAATACAGAAATGCAGAAAGTATTTAGATAATGCAGAAGATACGAGATGACAGCGTAGCGGAAGAAGTGAAAGAGCAAACATTAATCCTGATTTCTGCAGGACCATACATAATAATGCCGGAGAAGTAGCGGAGGAAGATGTTTTACAACGGCTAGAAATAGATAAAGGTGAACTTGGGTATATCATGACCAATAAGTAGGATTACCGAAAGCAAGCGCGACGATATCATGAGTGTCCGAAGACAATTAAATAAAATTTTGTTTGTGTTTTGTATTTTTTTATTTATATCTAAATACAGCGTATTTTCAAAAAAAATGTTTTATGATTCATTTTAAACCTATTTTTATTTAACGGACACCCCCTCTCCCTCCCAATTAATCCGTTATATCGCGGTTTTACGTGATGTTAATTCATTTTTGAAAACAATCTTAAGATTTATCCTGCTAAAGTTGATAAAGTCGATTGCATAGATATAACTTTATACATAATTTATTATTGGGTGTATGAATAAGTTTCTGCCGTTTTTCGTGGAAGTAAATCCCTTATTTTTAAAAACGTAATAAAAAAGAAAATCAATTTAATAATCCATGTCCGCAAGGATACGTTTAAGTACACCACAAGTAAAAACTAAAATACTAGTTAAAATATCAGCATAAATTTGTATGATAGATAAATTTATGAGGGTGGGGGGGGGGGGGGAGTCTAAACCGGTACGCGATTTCATTTGACGTTAGTCACCTATCTAAGTTAGCCTCTGAGGGAGCTCCCGTGATCGTACAAATAATAAAAAATGCCCTAAAAGAGGACGAAGTGGCCAAAAGGTTTTGTATGTCCAATCGGTCCGTTTTTCGAACCGCTGATATGACGAATGAGCGCCTCGCGATCTGACGCCATGTCTACAAAACGATTACGTTTGAAGAAGACCGATGGGGTGGGTTGTTTAAATTTTACAATCGGTCGAAAATATTGTTGTTTTTATTTTATTGCGGATCAAACCAATGTTTGAGAGATAACGAGAAGATAAAGAAAAGAGGGATTAGATATAAACTTAGTATATATTATAAAAACGGACAGAGTCAATCAGTAGTGTTGATTCGTGTAAAGAAGAATGGTCTAGTTGGGCCCGTGGCGGGCGCTTGCTTTGACACGCTCTTGTTACGGCCCTGATCATAAATCTCCACAAGGATTCTATGTGCTCCGGCTGCTATTTATTTTGAATAAAATTCTCTGCTAATACTCTTTACTTGGCACAAATTCAACATGTTTCACATTATGAAAATAAAATGCACGCACACCGATTTTACAGCTAAATTATAGTAATTCAATATGGATGCGTCACCATTTAAGCTATACGCACACAATTGTTATACCGCCGTCTCATGATGAAACGGCAGGATCTTATTTATATACCCAATATGAAATATTCACGCTTTCTAACGCGCTTCAATATAAAAAATATTATTATTCATAAGATAAAATTAAAAAAACCTAACGTGTTACATTCGTTCTGTACATGAAAAATTATATAGTTCGTGATGTTTCATATGACATCTTGTTAAGATTGTATTTGAAATAATACAAATATTAAGATAAGATTTCATCAAAATCACAAAATTTTATTAAAGAAATTTAATGGAAATAGTTTCATACGAGATAATCTTACAACTTGGCATAAATTATAAATTAATATTAACATATCTGATTGAATGCATGTGTAAAAGTTGATCACTGAGAAAAATTACAAAAAAAAATATATAAAAATACATGTTATCTATGATGATATAAACTTATTTTTATGGTGATTAATTATACGTCTTATTATCTAGGGAACCAATATGGTAGAGTGCAAAAAAGTGTTGATTCAGAATTCTAGTTGTATTTTACAAATAATATTATACTTATTATGATTCAACTAAATTATGAACGCTATACTTATTAAATATGCTCACAGCCAAATTCCATGGTATTGGATTTTGTGCTCGGGTAATGGGTACCATCTAAGATCCGTCAAAAGGACGAGAATCCAATGTTTGATGCGTGTTATAATTTTCTCATGAAATTTGTAACGTGTTGAGTAGAAGAAACATAAAAAAACGTCTATAAGCATTATTCGTACAGACGGAAATAGAAAAATAAGGATCGTTCGATTACAAAATTCTCCACTACAAGAACATGTATATTGAAAATATTTTAATTATGTGGATACACTATAATAAAGTGATATGAAAGCCTGTTATTTTAAGACGTTACAATCTACAACTTTATCACAAAACGATTACATCGAATCTAGAAAATTACATCTATTTGTAGTTTAATTCATAAATTCAAGATATTCTTGTGTAAATAAAACAGATTTTTGTACATTAAAATTGAGAACAATAAATAATCTTAGATCTATTTTAATTTTAAGATTTAAATTCATACAAAATTATCCTTTGAATTCCTAGACCTAGTCATTAATTAATATTAAACTCTTAAAACAACAATATGAAAAATTCGTTAAAAAAAAAAAAAAACAACTGTTTAAACATGAAAAACACATTATTTCAAGCGCACAACAATATTTTTAAAATGGTTTTAAAAAATTATAAGTAATGCTGATATACTATATGAGAGTATTAATTTATTATTTCGTTTGAGAAATATCAATACATTTATAAATTAGCACACATATAAATAATATAATAATACACACTTTTACAGAATAATTCATTTCATAAAGTTGAAAAAACCAAAATGCGAGATCATCTATGCAATAATTATATAAAAACAATTACAAATCGTATTAGCTTATCAATAGAAGTAAATACATAAACATAAATTGCAATGCAGTACTATAAAAAAATAATTAATGTTATGTTAACCCTAAACTACAAATTTACGTGTACAAATATTGTTAATATATTTTTAACGCGTGACGTCGCCGCCAGGAGCTATCGAGAAATGTTCGTATCGCAATGGTAAATGTCGCCATTTTGATTTTGATTAATATAATACACGTCACTTCGACGCATTGTTTATCTTTAGCTTTTATATGACTTTTGTTGAATATCTTTATTTTAAATGATATGATGTAGAGAATATTTTACATCAGATTTGAAGTATAATTTACGCCCAAATATAATAGATTTTGTTGCCAAAACCTATCGAAAAATATTCTGAAAACATCAATCATGAAACTCAAAAAATGTCAATACTGTTCCGAATATTGGTATAAAAAAAAAATAGAGATTTGCGAGAAGATTGTGCTTTGCGCTTGAACGGTGACTCTCAGGCACCACTGCATGTGATGCGACAACTCAAGTACCACTCGGCTCAATTTTTCGGCGATAATGAACGAAATTACATCTCTACATAGCCAGCAACGAAGACGTAAATGATGAAGATAGCGATGACGTTAGAGGTGTAAGAAGACGAAAAATCTGAATAGCGGATAGTGAATCTGAAAGCCGTAGCGATTGTACAGAAGAGATTGAACCTTTAGAATGAACATTCTGCACAGAGTCCGCCCCAAAAAAATACCGCGTGTATCCGGTGTAAGACAATCGGGAACAGCTTCTACTTCGCAGAGCAGTTCTGAAGGCATCCGACTAAATGGGAAGCTGCGTGTTATTTTGATTGGACAAAAAAGGGATAACACGTTTAAAGTATTGAAATCATTAAATAAGCGGGAGCTGCTGACTGCTCTCGAACTTATTTTTGTCGAAACGTCGTATAATTTGTATAAATAAGATTTGTAGTCTAGGGTTAATAAGATACGTAATTCATCGAAATAAATATTAATTTATAATAGGGGCATGATCATACCCAATTAATTTAGTTATGTATAATAAGAACATATATATTTAAATTAGAATAAATCAAATAATAATAGTCAGTTGATTTGAATTCATAGATAACAAAAATTTAAATAATTTGCTTTAATATTACCCTTGCATTGATTTATTTTATTATAAAAACCTATATTCATAATGAAGACACATTGGATATCCAGTCAACACATTTAATGCTACACATTTTCTTAAAGCCATTATCAAATTTTAGGTGTATATTGTGTAGATGAATATATATTTCGTGGTATATTTATTTTAAAAGAAATACGCAAGCATATTATATAGTATAAGTCATCATCATCAGAGACATGCAATTGGATAAATGCATCCAAATTTATTTTACACACAATCCTTGTGCATTGTCGATTTTTTACACATTCGGACATGATAGTATGTAAATTATTTAAGCTTTTAACCGCCAGCGATTTTAGACATATAAGAATTTGCGTATAGAGTAGTTCGACATGTTTTATTGTCTAAAAATGATTTGTGTGTCTTGGCATGTGCCGTCCTGCGCGATTATTTACAGGTCGTGGGCATTTCTTGTTCAGGATCGTAACAACACACAATGAATATTTTTTGTTAATATTATACACAAGCCATTAAAATTGATTGCTTATTTAGGATCGTCTCAGTTTATTAATAACACTAATAAGAATCATTTTTTACAAGGCATTCTGAACAATAAATCCCAAAATAGATTCAGTTACAGATCATTCAATGGGCAGCCCTGTTGAGTTTATTTAAAAATAAAATGGAAACACCAAGATCCATTAAAATGTGAAGACATCTTTGGAATCACCAATATGTGTCCCTAGCATAATAATTTTTAGATATTAAAAAATATTTATTTTTCTATGAAAAAACATAGTGATTCACTGGTAAGTTGCTAATAGTTAAGTGATTAAAATTTCCTCGATATTTTCCATTTGGATGCACAAATTGATTGTAATTTTTGACTAAAACATCTACGTTCATGAAGAAAAAATGTAATATTGAATGTACACATTTTTTCTAATTAAGGAGGGAAACCACAATAGACGGTTCGAAAAACGTTTCACAACAAAATTTATGAGCCCTAATAACCATTCAATCGACCCTTATCCACTTACTTAGCTCTATATCCCTGTACTATGGGGAAGAAGAAGGAAACAAAAAAAAAGAGAGAGATGCTGATATACATCTTTATTTGCAAATTCTTAGAATTTTAGCTATTGCCTTATTTAATGATGGAAATTTAGCACTTGTAGTGCTGATGAACGAGTTGTTTGCTTGCAGAGTTTTAATTATGCACGGCAAATGGATGAGCAGCGCGTTAATCGACAGAATAGATGCAGCGCAGTGGAGACTAAGGAAGCTCGAAAAGAAGAGATGCAAGCTAAAAATTTAGCATATGAAGGAGATGAAGGGTTGCTATATAGTGCGGGAATAGCTGATTAACCGCTATACTAAATATTACTGCCTTAAATTTCTCGTTTTCCGTAATTATTTTTTCAAACGCGTTTTTCTCAAAACTACATTTTTTCTCAAAACTAAAAACGCTAAAAAATCGGCCTCCTAATGTAGTTTCCCCCTTAATAGATTTATACATCGAAAGAATTAAGTAAAACGTATCTCGCTAGGTTTAATGATACATCCATTATTTTCTCCAAATACAATAATTACATTTTATAATTTACAATTTTAATTAACATCGTCGTATAATATGAAATTGGTTTTAATTAAAATAATCAGATGGAATGTTTTCCATTTCTATGGAATATGATTGATGTGAAAACAAAAATAATGGATGATAAAACATTCAGATATTTGGACTAGGTGAGATGATTTAACAGTGAGCTGTAAAATTATCATTATTTCATGTGAAAAAAGCAGCAAATTAGTTTACTATTATGGTTAGTAAATGATTATAAGATGCCATACTGGCCACATGTGACTAAATTGTATATAGTAGAAGTTCATGACTATTAAATACATTTTACAAAAGGAATTATTATAGGCATAGGTGCTTGGTGTGGCACCATAGAATTATACTCTTACTACCGATGCCCAATATGACTTATCTTATAATTAGAAAAAAAAATACAGTACTTAATATATAAATGCTTTAGTATTAGTCTACTGAATTTCATTATGCAAGATTCTAGACCGAGCAGAAATTGCGTTTGTTACGAACAAAGAGCAATTTTAAAACTCACGCTGCAAGATTAATAACGAATACAATAGTTACAGGAGTTCGCAATAAAAACAACTATATAGTCCTGACCAAACTGGATAGAAAGCCTCTTCAATTTGTAGTCCACATTCGTAAAATTTTCAATATCAAAATTAAACACATCTATGCAGAAGTGATTCTGAAAAGTACTTCAGCATCATGGATGTCTTCATCTCAATCTAGCATGACCTTTGCATTGCAAGAAAATAGGATGCGGATTTTGTACTGAATTTAGAACAATCACTCTGGTGGTCTTGTAGGCTAAACACTCACAAATAAAAGCACAAAACGTCAATTTTCACTGTAATGACGTGAATTGAAGAGCATGGTTGTGGTCCTCGTTATCCTCAAATATATGGCAGAATTTCTAATCTTGTAGCGAACTGTTTGTGGCTGAAATGCGATGATGATGATGATAAAAATAATGACCCGGTAAGATCTGTTTCATTAAAAGTCCTAGCTTTTATTATACACTGAATATAAAATATATCCCCAATTACATACATACTAATATACTTTTTTTAAATTAATACCAAGTAACAGCCTATAGAAAATTCATTGTTACTAGTATAGATGTTAAAAGGTTTACATAACAAAATTTTTAAAAATAAAAATACAGTTCTAGTAAAATTCCACTTTATTTCATGCTGCTAAGTGTAAATCTAACTAAACCTTTAATATAACATAATTAGATAGTTAAAGCTGGAGTAAAGATTATTTTAAAAATTGAATTCATAAAAAAAAATATTTATGGGAGTAATTTCATTTCGTATAGATTTAGTTTATCATCATTGAGTTCATCATCAGCATCATCGACCTAAAAAAAATAAAAACAATACATCAACCTAAAAAATATCAGATAGAGGCAAAATTTTAATTTTGCATCTCAAACACAATAAAATATTTATATATATATTTAGTAAATTTTTATATAGTTACATCAAATCCAAAACAATTCTCAACGTCTTTTTCAGTATTCAGGGTTTGTTTTCCATTGACTAAATCTATTACTTTGGATCGAGGCCTGTCACTATCTTCATCATCTTCTGAAACAATTATATTTTGAGTTAATAAAATTATATTATTTTTTTAACCAATTATGTACCCCAAGAAAAAAATGTATTCTGTATTTTCCAAGCCCAGAATTCAATTCTTAAGCTTTAGCAAATAATAGGCAAAGTATGGAATTATTATTCAGTATATGCATCAAAATTTCCCAGAGCTATTGAGTTCTTTTGACAAAGATAAGACGACTTTCATTTGTGTTGTCTTGAGAGTAGATGTTTGTTTCGATAATTAAGATACTTGCATCATTCTTATCATTGACCAATTTTGTTAATCCCCTTGACTGTTCTGGAGTGGCGTCATTAGCCAAGTAACACCACTCCTTTGCAAAATTTACTCCTTTAGAAATAAACTAGCAGGCTTGCATGGTAACCCTGTCCTTTTATTTTCGCAACACATAAGTAGGAAAAAATAGCTGAACAACAGATATCATGCAAGAACATTAAGAAATTTTCCGAAGAAATTAACGAACAGTGTTAACCTTTTCGTTTTTCGTTAGTGAGCAAATTTAAAATTGATGAAGTCGTTGATGTCATAATCGCTTTACACCGATTACTTTCTGTCAGCTCCTAATCAGCGTAAGACAATCTTCAATTCGAGGCAGAGTCAATTGTAAATGAACACTTGATAGTGCATACAAGACCACTTCATTTCTTTACATAAACAATGCACAAAAAATCGATTCAAGTGCTCCTCCTTTAGAAGGAAATGATAATTGAACAAAGACTCATTCAACACGCAGCGAAGAATGGCAAACAGTTACATAAACAAACACTCTCGATAACACAATATTCGGTCTTTTCTTTGCGTAAAAAAATAACACACTTGAAATCGAAATCATTATAAGTGGATAAATTTGGGCTTAACGATCTATACAATCATGAGATGCATACGAGAAAGCTCTCCGTCTCAGTCTCCTGAACTGCGCTAAGTTCTCTCTGTCTCTGTCCGCCTCGGAGCTTCAATGCACAAGAGTGCTCTTTCTGAATAGTGAAGGTCATATCGAAGACCCTTCGATAATACTCCTTAAAAGGTTAATGTTCATTTATTGAGCCTGGTTTATTATTAAGTTTGTTACACGCTGCGCGGAGCTGACAGAAAAGTGAATTTACATTAGAATGTATCGTGTATGTTCTACGATTTATAAAAATACTTGCGAATGCAAAACAATTTCAACCTTCACTTTAATCATCATTAATTAATTAAGGAAGTATGTTAAAGTTATAATTTCGTATATTTTTGTGCAATTTCATGATAAATAAAGGCTATTTGTATGTACATGTTGTTTTCTTCAACAAAATTTTAAAGGGGGGTGAAATAAGTTTCCCTGATAGGCTATAGGGTTACGAGACTAAAAAATGCATTCATGAGACATTCCGCAATAATAAGCACGTGGAGTATTTTTAATTTATCACTCTGTGTAAATTTAATAAAATAGTTTCAACAAATCCTCATAAGACAAGGAACGAGTCGAAGTCGAGAGTGATTCATAAAAATATGCTTACCGTACGTAAACATTGAAAATATAAATATGGTACAATCCCGTCGACAGTATTGGCACATAACAGGTTAAATGTAAATTAATGAATAAAATCATAAGAACAAACCGTATTCATTGTCCGCATATGGTTTAGATACAATGGCAATTTGTTCATTACTATTTTCCTCTGGAAGATTTATAACTTCAAAAACTACATAGTGAGGCATCCCTCTCGAAGATAATTCCATATCGTTATCAGAACCGGCATCACCATTGTAGTCTTGATTATCCTGCAATCAATCAAAGCATTTTGTCGTATATTAATTAAAATTCACAATTAAAAACATATTTGAAATTCAATAAAGATAGTAAGATAACAGAAAAAGCATTAAGATTATATAACGCAGATATTTTTCGGGCAATAAAGTTGGGAAGCAGAAACCGCCGCTGCCATTAGTGCCAGAGTGTATCGCATCTATTATTTGCACGTAAACCACATCCTGCCGGTTTCCATGCGGTTTTGAGCATTTATTTTGATAATTTTTTTGTTGTTGTTATTATTGTACACACCTCATTAAAATTGAGTGCGTTTTTAGGGTTGTCTCAATTTATTAATAATACTAATAAGAACAATATTTTACAAGTTTTCTATGAAAAAACATAGGGAACACGGCGAGTTAAATCCGACACGTAATGATAAAATTTGTATATTGCTAGCCGCAAATGCACTGAAAATTGCAGTTAGTTTTCAAGTATATTTAACAACAAGTGATAAACAAATGGAAATGTCTAACAATATTTACGACAAATTAAAATTATATTGTATCAAGAGTTAGCACCAGAAAATATAACATAATTAGGTATAACTCTGTCCGTGACTATTATGCTCCTGCGTGTTATGTTGTGTTAGACTCTAGTTGAACCTGAACCCCTGGTCTTAAAGTAGTTTAAAATTTTCACATAATTTGTTAAGAAAATTTGTGAAAAAGAAATATATAATCTTCAAAAGATAAAAAATACCTCATAGGTCCACTTTTTAAGAGGGTTACAACAAAATCAAATCGCACACATTACTGACAGCTAAAAAAATGTACACGTTTCGCATCTTGTTTATAAAAATTTTAATAAATTTGCAGCAAATATCTGTGATACTATAAAATTATGGCAGATTTGGAATCAATACATGTAAAGCAATTTATGTTAAAGCTTTTGAGTTTTACTAAATAAGTGTATGTACCCAAAATCGAAATATGCAGTATGCTTTTAGGTTATTCAAAGATATCGTCAAATACTTGTTTATCTGGAGTTTATAAATAAAAATGTTTTAATAAGCTTAAGTATGATGTTTGTGAAGTTAACAAAAACAACAAACATAGTTACCGAATTTGGATCCAGGAGGTGTATTTTCCTTTGCCGTCCGAGTTTAAGAGCGAGACTTTTTTCATAAATGGAGGAATCTGGATCATGAACAGCCATATGCCTGATCAGATTTCCTTTATGACGGAACTGTTTGGCACACTCCAGACATTCATGACTCTTTTCTTTTGGCATTGGAGGAATATACTCAGGATTGTGATAAAGATTCTGGTGGCGTTTTAGCAATTGCTTTTGCCTGCAAAATTTCAATTTAAAAAAATTCATATACATTTATAAATTTGATGTGTTCAGGTTGCTATGGAAATTTTGAAAAAATGTGAATACCTAAATGTTTGATCGCATTTTTCGCATGCGAATGGTTTCTCATCCGTATGGACCAGCATATGCGAGCTTAAATGACGTAATGAAGTCGACGCATAAGGGCACATTTCACACTTAAAGCATTTCTCTCCTTCGTGTGACTAAAATGTAATAAAACCACAAGTGATGAAATATTCTATAGTATTTTACATATATATTAATTTACTATTTTGTAGCATTTTTTGTTTGATTTGAAAAATAATACATTTTTTATTGGTCGTTGCATGTGTTCTAATTAAAGCATCCTCAATTATGACGATGTCATTTTTAAACACAATTCTATACACTTTCATGTTTGAAATGATACTAATTGGTGCATGAATGGAGTTTTTCATGATTTCCTATTGCAACATATAATGTCGTTGCTTTTATTACAATTTAATAGACATTTGATTTGTTAAAGACGAAAGATTTATTATTATAAAAGTGTAACTAACATTATTTTTTTGATGGTGAAATACTAATATAATATTGGCATTAGTGTATTTATTTAAGAACAGCTTAAGGCTTATGAGAAAGTCAAGAACTAAACATTAAGTCCGAGGTCAATGAGATATGAATTAATTCACTCATAAGCTCACATCATTAAAAACTATTCTTGAAATCGATTTGGATTTAAATATGTTATATTTTCTGGTGCAATTTATTTAAATAAAATAATTTGTTCTTCATTTTATTCACTGAAGTGAACAGTTTCCAGAGTTCCATGGCATTTTCATCATAATATAAATAATAAAAAAAATCTTTCATGATAAAAACATATTTATTTATTCATATTTTGGCAGTACGCTGTAAAAATGATTTTGAAAATCTCAAATAAAAAAATGCTTTCCACCTAGAGCTGATCAAAATAAATTATTCGTTCGCAAAAAAACATTACCTTATTATGCATTTTAAAGGTGTATCTGTCAGGAAAAGACTTGCCACATCTCCTACATTTAAGCGGTTTGTCTGAAGTATGAAGCTTTTGGACGTGTATTCTAAGATCGGTTTTACGTCCACACGTAGTAGGGCAAAGTTCACAATGAAACACAGGTTTTTCGCCAATATTATGCGTCAGTTTATGAGCTTTAAGAGAATTCGACTGCGTGAAGCACATATGACAATATTCACACTCGTATGGCTTTTCTCCGGTGTGAGTTCTGAGATGACGCTTTAATTTGAATGTATCTGGCGATGCATATGTGCAATGCGGGCACTAAAAAGAAGCAAAAAAGTTACGATTTCCATAAATCTGAAGCACAAAATATTTACGATGTACACAGATTCACAAAGTTAATACCTGATACGGCCTTTCACCGGTATGACAACGAGCGTGTCTTTTTAATTTCGACAATTCAACAGATGCATAGTCGCACTCATTGCATTTGTGCGGTTTTTCATGAGTATGGCGGTAGCGGATGTGTCTTACAAGCTCACCTAGGAAAAGCATGCAACATAAGTTCTAATTTTAATTAAACATTATTTTTAATTATTAACATGTATATAGAAGTTAATCGCACAGATTATACGAAAAATAAGAGTGCGAGGAGCATATGCCTTAGATTTCAAAAGAAGTCTTAACCATTAAACATTAACCATTTGGAAATTTTCAAAAATAATAAATAGTATACAAACAAATATGGATCGTTTAAAAATTGAACGTAATAAATATTACGAAAGTTGAAATATTGCGCAAAAACAAAATTGCAAATAAAAATACAATTATTTTTCTTCTCATTTAGAGCGTGGGATACGTTTTTATTCGAATGCAACATCTTGAATGTTTGATTAAAACCATTTGTTTGGTAAGAACTATTTGTTTGCGGATTAATATTCAAATGCATTTTCTAATGGCACTGTGTGTCCATATCAAAATTTACCTCCACAATCGCATTCGATCTTATGAGAATATTCCTATCGTTGGGAATATCGCAGCATTCATTCGCTAAAGGTTAATACATTCGTCAATTTATTATGATCTAATTATTAGTCAAAAATTACCTGAAGTAGTGAAAGCACTTTCGCAAAATTTGCATTTGTGAGGTTTTGTGCCAGTATGTGTGTTTACATGATTTTGTAACGATGCTAATGTCTTAAATCCTCTTGAGCATACCGAACATTTATGTGGTCTTTCTTCAGAGTGTGACTTCATATGTCGGGAGAGTAAATATCTATAGACAGAAATAAATAAGGTCATTTACTTGATGATGACTATGGAAAAAAATTACCTTTTATTTCCATCCGAATTTTATACCTTTTTGGTTTGTGTTAATATATTTTTTACATTATTTTATCTATGTCTGAATTATTAATCTAATTTTTTCCCTTCTTTTTGTATTTTTGTTTCTATATGGCGAAGGCTGTATTCAATTAAAGAAAAAAGTAGAAATTTCAGTGTTTTGCTAATGAATTGAAAATTACGATAATCTTTTTAAAGTAAAAGTATCGTAAGAAGTGAAATTAAGTAAGGTAATTTTTGGAAAAAGTTCACTCTTATTCCTCTAACAGCAAGAAGAATAAAATATTCTGATAATTAAACGTACAAATAAGCTTACTAACTTTTTAGATGTGGTGTATGAACAATAGCTGCACCTATGCGGCTTAGGCAAAGGATGCTGTTTCTTCAACGAAACCTTTGTTTTGTCATCATCATCTACTGAATCTACGTTTTGATTGCTATCTTCAAGGTCATTCTCATCAAAATCATAGACAGTGATTTGGTTATCTGCCTCTTCAACAGTAGCTCCATCTTGAGGTTTATCATCTGGATGCACTATGAAGACGTAGCTCATTGGCGTTTCAGAATCCACAAGTGCGACTGTTTGAAACGCTTCCGTTGAATCTACTAGTATGTCATTGGTAGATTCTTCAGCCAAAATTATCTATTTTTTTAAAGCAAAAAAATACACTCTTGTATAAACTGTAATGATTATGATTTATAATGTTCTTATTAATTATATAATACCTCATCGTCAGGAGTAATAACCTCGCTGACTGATGTTAAGACTTGTTGATTATCGGCATAATAATAGCGCCCTTGATCATCTACATAGTATGTCCCATTGGGATTATCATCATCTCCAATATTATCATCGTTAGTTTCAATTTCTACAACATTCAACAAACGCTCTTTCAAATAAAAACAATAATATTTATATATAGATGTATGTTTTTAATTACGTCGAAACATTATAAAAGGGTGTCCGATTGCATTTTTTTGCGTTTTATTCAATCACATTTGGATATAAATTTTTAAGTTTATCCCTCCCAATATATATGTATATACTCCCAATATTGGGAGTACAAATTAGTTCAGTCCGCTTTTTCGTGGTTAAAAATGCATTAATTTCACAACAGACTAATCAAAGTATTGTCCATCACTGCTAACTGCCTTTTCCCATCTCTCATGCAATTTTGGAATTTCATCCTGAAAGAATGTATCATCTTTTTAGGCGATTCAAGTTGAGAGCCAATTTTCGATTTCTGCGAAAGTGAATCGGTGATCTACCAAAGGTGTACGGTAGCAGCTCAGTACACAAAACCCTTTTCGTTCCACCAGATACACAGCATGACCTTCGGATCATGAATATTCCGGCTTTGGTGTTAATGTTGAGGTCGATGACAATGATTGACTGGGTTTTGCGTAGTATTTTATTTCCTCGGGGTTGTCGCTGAGTATCCTTTTCTCATCCCCAGTCAAAATCTGATGTAAAAAACCCTTTTTTTGTTGCCTTTGAATCAGCTGCTCGCAAGTGAAAAATTGTATTTTAACGTTTCTCAGTTTCAGTTCATAAAGCACCCAATTGCCTTGCTTTTGAATCATTTCCATGGATTTCAATGGTACAGAAACTGCTTATTGAATCACTCCTGATGATTTTGCAAGATCCTCTTGTTTTTGACTCGGATCTTTATTGAGTATGCCTCCAATCCTTTGCCTTCGTCAAAACCATTCCCTACATGATTTATTAGTTGGAGCATCGTCATCATAAACTCAAAGCGGTATAAACTGAATATTATTGAGAGATGTCTCACCTCTCTGAAACCATCGAAATCAGTTGCCACTGTGAAACATTTATAACAGCCAGAGCCGAACTAATTTATACTCCTAATATATACATATATATTTATACCGGCTTTAAAATCCTTTATCCTTAAATTTAAAATTATCCCCTTATGCAATGACTGGCATTGATACAAATTAGACTTCTACAGAAAATTCCGACCCGATAGAACTCACCTCCTATATCCATTCCTTCTGATATTGCGGAAATCTGAAGAGTATTGGTTACTTCGATTTCTGGCAATGATTCGGGTATTTCATGGCCCGTTGAATCATTCCTTTCGATCTCTTTATTGAATGTGTTTATATACGTTTGTATTAGTGTATTGCCATTCCCTTCAAATTCAATACGCCCTTTCATCGGTATATGGTCACTCATCATCAAAAATTATATCTGTAAGAATACATTTAAAATAACAAATAGAATCGAATACAAAGCAACATCTAAATAAAACTATGTTTGACACAAATGTTCGCGCATATTTTGCAAAATACATTTTAAAAACAAAAAATTCCAAATTTATCGCTTGCAAATTCTTAAATATCTATTCTTGCTAATTTTGTTTGCTGGGACTATTTATACATATAAATATATTTTAGAATTATAAATTACATTGAAATTTACAGCCGACACTGATATTTACCTTTATGAAAGATAAACATTTGTTGTAAGAACATTTTAAGAGCAATTTGATTATATATAAAGTGTTTTGCTAAAAGATTTTAAAATTACGTTGTCTCATGCATTATTATAACATTATTTTACAGTAAAGGTTTTACAGTATTTTAATAATATGAGATGTCTGCAACCTTGAAAAATGCTGAGAATTTAGAATCAGTAGCATGAATAAAAATAAAATTTTGCGTCAGTGCATAGAAACAGTGTGAACAACAAATGGCATTAACAAAAATAATATTTC
The DNA here is from genome assembly GCA_008973525.1 of Stenopsyche tienmushanensis. Lineage (NCBI taxonomy): Eukaryota > Metazoa > Arthropoda > Insecta > Trichoptera > Stenopsychidae > Stenopsyche > Stenopsyche tienmushanensis. Next base: position 127,806 of record WACJ01000369.1, read on the forward strand.
TCTAATAGAAAATTAAGACTGTTTTGAAAGAGATTATTATTGTGTATCTGTTAATTGGCTAGTAAAAATTATAGTTCTCACTCATTTTGGCTGGCGACTATGGTGCAAATAAGCACAAGTACTTGTTAATTCAATCTTATTGACTATAATAATAAAACAAAAGGTTACATGAGATAAACTTCTGCGCGAATATAGAGATATTTTTATTTAATACACACTGCGAGCATAAACAATACACCAGATGACAGCCACTATAAAGAAAAGAGGCCAAGAATATGACGATAATGATTTGCAACCGATGTTTTATTATGAAGCAAAACAACAATTCAGAAATGAAAATGCATCCTTTATAAGTCGATATTAACAATGTTTGAAAGTAAAGAAAAAAATAGAAACCCGTATGAAACATTCGCACAGCAAACAATTCGCCAATTTAAATTCAACAGAGCGTTAAAAAAAATCTCACCTAAGAAATCAGGCTGAAGGAATCATACCAGGCTTCTTCAGCACCTTTAACAAAATAAAAGGACAATATAATATTTGTATAAAAACAATAATGATAATATTACCAATCAATTATACAATTAAATTATAACAACATATATATTGACTTATTCGGTGACCATTTCCAAATAAAAACAGAAATCATACTCCCTTTGGTCCAGCGTTTTGAGATTTGATCTGAATAATGTGAAACATTGAAATATACTGCATGCGGTTGCACTATGATAATGTTATATATATATATATATTTAGATTGAATTGTTAGATAACAATATCCGTTTTGATATGTATAAATATAATCTTTTAATAATATGCAAAATTAATTGTGAGGAAAAATTGTAAATCCTATTCAACCTCTAACATGCTATAATACCATTATTCATAGATTTTCCTAATAGAATATTAGAGACGGCGGTGATATATTATTGTTATTCACACCTGACAAAAAGTATTATTGAAAGGCATCAACGTCGACCATCTCATTAATTTTTTAAAAAAATGATATTATCAGGTCAAAAGTATATATTTATTGTGCTAGTATAGTAACTGTACGACGATAAGTAATTTCAGGTCAAATATTACTAAAAAAATTATCAATACACCAAGCGCAATTACCGTATAAATTGAACTATTATGCAATTACAATCCATGCTCTGAAGTCTTATATGCGTATCTGTAAATTTAAAAATGAAAATACAGCGGACCCGCAGTAATCTGACAAACGTTTTGCAAGGCAATATCGGATTGTCCAATTTGTGGGGACTTTGTAGTTAGGAACTTTTTGAAAACGAGTACTTGTAATCCGAAAATTATGAAAATGATGAGATATGTTATCGTCATCAAACATATTCCATGACGTTTTTATATTATTTATTTATTATATTATATTAGGATATTCCATTTTTGAAGCATTCCAACTATTCCTTGCCATGTGTCCAGAAAAGAGAAGAAGTCCAGAAAGACGTCCGCCCAAGTACCGACGGTCTTCAGCAATTGGTTATCGGGACTTGCCATGTAAAGAACCTCCGCCGACTTAGCCTGATTAGCTATACTTTCCGCCTTTCTCTCGCATTTTGTCTATTAATTTAATCTTCCTGTGGAGCTCCTGTTCATGAATCCTGTCACCGAAAGTGATAAAGAATCCTGACCTTCGGAGCCGCCCTGTACATCACCATAGGTGCGAATCTCGCCTTGTGTCAGCAAGGGGTTTACGTTACAGTATCATAAATATTGGATTTCAATACAATTTAGGCAGTCCATAATCACACTTTTGCATTTTTTACATTGACGAAGTTTAGCCGTACATATGTACTATACTTGTATTGGGATGTCGGACTACAGGGGGCGCTGGATTAGACCGGGGCCGGATTACTGCGGATCTGCTGTAGTACAAAACTAATTAAACATAAATCTAAACACTTCTTAAATTCATATTCTTAGGTAAGTCGTTATTTCTATGTGCAATTGTTGGTATTATTTATATTCTAGTGAAAAATATAAGACAACTAATACAAGAAAATTTATAGACTGGTAAAGTGTAAGGGTTAAAAAAAATTGGAAGCGTGTCTTGGTTGACACAATTTCAACTCTTCTAGTCATGCGAAACAACAACAAAAATTAAAGATTCTTTTATTTTAAAAAGAGTTTTTAAATAAATTAACATAAATCTGGTAGGGGCATTAGAGGGTTATATATCAAATTTCTTCTTCAAAAAATTCTAGATTAGATTCTGGACAGATTTAGAGTTTGACGTTTCCAAAATTCGATGAGATAACATCGTGCTTATGTTGCTGATTGTGAAGCGTTCAAAGCTTATTGGCGCGTGTAAATGCATTTATACGCGGCAACGGGAAACATCGCGCAAAAAGATTCCCAGTGCTATAGCAGATTTATCGATATATTTTACAAAAACGCCAGGAAATTGTGCAAAAATACATTGAATCTATTTTGATACACTGTCATGAATATTTCATATTGCGTAGGTTATGAAATAAATATTCTCTCGAATATTCGACATTGGATTTTGTATTGTTGGAGTTTTCGATGACCAATAGCTTTCGACTTGGATATTGTTCATCCTGTTATTTTTGATGATATATTTGGCTTTTGGAACGAGGAGATGAATATGAAGTCTTGCTTAAAATGTGCATGTTTTGCAATTCGAACCGTTGTCTTTGCATCTTAAAACCTATTTAGTAAAGCGCGGTTATTTTATTCATTAAGTGTTTTCATCTTTGCATCAAATTCGGGGAACTTTGCCTATCGTATCATTCTGTCAATATCATGTTTCGCAATATTGCCATTACATAAGAAAACTATCGATGCGTCGTCCTAATGTAAATATTTTATTGAGATGCGATATTAATAGTAATTTTACATAGAAACTGTTATTTACAACCTGCCACTTTTGTATTTAATTTTTGTAGTTATTTACAAAAACATTTTTTTATCAATCGATCAAACAATAATATTGTTATTATCTTTCTATTAAACTGTTCTCGTGCTTCTACATTTTAAACTGGGTTTTAAACATAGTAGAGATGAATAATTGGATTATAATAAGATAAATTAAGCGCGAATTTATTGTCAGTTAAATAAAAAAAAATGCTCAAAAAATAAACAAATAAAATTTGGCGATCAATGAGAATTGCAAAAAAAAAAAAGTTATTTCAAACATATTTATAATAAATGCTTTTTTTAAAAAGTATATACAATAAAAAAGAAGAAGAATAATCGGATCAATCATTGTATCTGTACATGGTCGTTATGTAAGGTGCAATATGTCAATAGTAAAAAAAGCAAACAAGTGTGACAATTGGCGGTTCGTCCACTAAAGCTCTGTGGATAAGAAATAACTCGAGCAATCACCATTGGTAAGTTTACACCCGCATATCTGCGTGAATGCTTCGCTGCTTTTGCTTGCTTGCCTGCTTTTTAAACTATGAATAAAAACAATGAGGATGACACCTGTAACATGATCCTTATTAAGAGCCATTTTGACTTTGCATAGATTATCTCTACACATCCATATTTGGCGATCTTATAGGAATGCGCGCTTGAATATATGCAATTTTTTTAATAGTCCCTTCAATGGGATCTTTATTGAACGCTTTGATTTGGTTTGCAAAGCACATGTCTATATTTACATCCCATTGAAAAAACTATATTTAAGCGAAGAATATCGAGCCAATTCATCGAAGAAAAGATGATATTTACACAATATTTGCGGAATAAATCTTCATTTTGAGCCGTATTTGCAGAATTTATAACAAAATAAATGTTGAAATGAGATAATTTGATAAAAGTATATGATATTCCCATTAAATGTTAACATTCTGGTAGGATTACGTTTCGTTCACTTTAAATTACACCTTTTCCATTACAAATTTAAGCGCATATGATGATTTTTATGTTATTATATCGATACTATGATGAATCAAATTGAAGAACTGTTTTCAAAAACCAAATATTCTGCTACAAATTTGCATCTAATCATTAACGAGTCTGTAATCATTGTCGCTTCGGCGAATTGTAATAAATACTATATGAATATGTACATGAAATTGCCCGCAGCTGCTGCAAAAGTAGCTTTATAAAATATACATCGTTTAGTATGCGGATATACGTTAAATGACATTTATTTATTAAAATTATCCAATTATTCAATTCAATTTTTGAAAGCTATCCTAATATTTAAAAATCCTAATCATATTGCAGCAATACATCCATTAATTCGGGCACAAATTAAAATTAATGCCAAATGGAGATATTATTTTAGTAAATGTCAAAAATATCATCGAGTATAGGAAAGCATATCTTTGTAAACGCGCCTCATACGACGGCACTTAGATTTCGGCTCGCTGTCTCAATCATGCATTAAATTACTCCCTTTCAATAAACTTATATTTTAAACAAGCATTTCATAGAATGTTCTATGAAGTTATTTTGAGATTCTCTTGTGATGCGAATAGTAAAAGGCGCGATTGCGTACACATCGATATATCAATGATGTCTAGCACTATGAGATATATTTACACCCATCGCTTGCTTAACACGGTTTTGTCAATTTAAAAAAAATTAATCTCACATTGTAGCCATACATCTTAAATGTACGTATTACGACAACGGGAGGTGATCAATTGGAGGCTAAAACAGTTCCTCCAGAAATCAATAGCGATACCATAAGTTCTGGTCCAATTTTAACGATTCCTGCAAAAATAATAAAATATGCATTTCCTAAAAAATGATCTGGATATGGATCTAACTTTTGGAATTACAACGAGAAGTTAAAGAGATGTACAAATACTATGAAGAGATTTACCAGAATCTTAAAAAAAGATAAACAAACACAGATTGCTGATTTCTTGGTACGGTTGATAATTGAAGATGACATTCAGTCAAAAAGAAGAAAGAAAAAATCCATGCTTATATTTTTATCAAGAAGACTAAAACACTGGGCGGAAAAGGAAATTTGACAGAGGGTTTGGTGAAAAAGCTTAGTACATATTACGGCTTAGCTATTTGGAGAAATGTAAATAGTTTTGAAGACACGAAAAAGGCTTTAATGGCAACTTTTCATCACAAGATATCAACGGACGACAATCCACAACATGACAACTGTCCAGAGGATGACAGCTGATGCGAGTGGCAGAAAGCTAAAGATCTTGGAATGGAACTTGAGGTGCACCCTTCTCCATTGCACCCCAACTTTCAGAAAAATATTCTTCCGATATAAGAAGATTTGTCGAAAAATGAATTATTGAAGAGGTGTTTAGGTGGCCACATGCAGAATGCAAATGAAAGTTTCAACTCTACTGTTTGGCGATTGGCTCCAAAACACCTACATTATGGCTTAAAAGTAATCGAGGTTGCAGCATTCTTGGCCGTTGCCTTATTCAATGAAGGTAATTCATCACTTTTAATGATAATGAATGAGCTAAAAGTAGTTGCTGGCTCGCAGAGCTTTAATTATGCACGACAAATGAATGAGCAGCGCGTCGACCAACAGAATAGACGCAGCGCAGCGGAGACCAAGGAAGCTCAAAAAGCTCCAAGAGGAGATGCAAGCTTAAAATTATGGGTATGAAGAAGTTGAAGGGTTGATATATAGTGCTGGAATTTATATCATTTATTACTGTCTTAAAATTCTCGTTTTCAGTAATTTTACTTTCAAACGCGTTTTTCTCGAAACAACTTTTTTTCAACTAGCGGGAACTCTAACTCAAAAAGTTCTTAACTAATTATTTTAAAAATTCGTATACAGATTTTATATCTAATTCTAATGAACATATAGCTAATTCTGGGAAAATATTATTGTTTAAAGTGTGATTTTTATTGCAAAGAAGGTGCAAAAGAATGGTAAAAATCGTAACATTTTGTTAACGTTTTAACTGCCAACGACTCACCGGCTCGTCGCATTTGTACGCGCTGATGTGTTATTGGCAGTTAAAAGATTAATACACTCCTAAAACACGTAATTTTTATTTTTTTTAAATCAAAACAGTATATATTCTTAAAAAATATATTATTAATAAAACCAAAATATTGTATTGATTTTTAATAAAAATTGTGACTTTTCCAATTCCCGCCAATAGCAAACTCTGATGGCGGCCTTCCATTTACAAAAGCTTATAACTCGGATATTTCCAGCGGAAATGAATTTAAAAATAATTCAGATGTACTTAAAAGTATTAATAAGATATTCTCAAAGTTTAAACAAATTCTAATGTTAAAAAATTCTCTGTTAAAAAAAATCACGAAAAACACTAAAAAATCTGCCTCTTAAACTGGTTTCCCCCCTTAATCTCACTTTACACATTTTCATTCAACACGCAGCATAACGTATCATCTGTGTTAAGCAAGGGATTGTATAAATATGGTCACTGAACACACGCCAAATAACAAGATTGTGCAAAGAACAAGTGCAAAATTATAATGTCTAAGAATAGGTATTTTATATGCAGGAATAATTTTTTTTTTATGACAGCTGTTCAACCGTGTATTGGAACAGCATGATCTTATCTGAGATATTTTATTAAATATAAATAAAAATGTTACATTCACTAAATTCCAACTTAACACACTTCCATCGGGAAGGGTATTTATACCGTTTACCTTCTGCGAGGTATTTTTACCTTTTGCGTTGACTCCAGTTTGACAGGGGAAAAGGTATAAATACTAGATATGATTTATAACGTTTCCGCCATAAAACTGGAGTCAATGCAAAAGGTAAAAATACCTCTCCCGCCAAAAACGACCAGTCGGCGTAAACAGTACAAATACCCTACCCGATGGAAGTGTGTTAATGTAACGCGTTCGCATTATGTAGTAATTTTGAATACCAAAAATGACGCATAATGCAGACGTATAAAACCCAATTTAACCGTGTATAGAAAAAAATATATTAATTTAACAAATCTTATTGTTCACGTGTAGCAGTCTATGTACACGTTTAATCTTCCCCGCCTGACCTGACCTAGCGTCTGAGTGCGCGTAGATCTCGATGAGAACTAGACGCTGCACCTACTGTAGATAAAGCCACCTTGTATTGAACTCTCGTTTTAAAGTGTTATCCATTTTACCGCGCTATTATTTATGTGCACACTATAGACGTATAAAATTGACATACAGTAACTTATCGACGTGACGGAGCAAAATTTAAAATAAATGCACGTCGAAACTAAATGCATGTCCAGATTTAAAGTATTCAAAGATTGTTCGACCCTTTTCTCGATTGGATATGTAGCCAGATTTAAATTTTTGAGTTATATGATTCAAAAAACTTAGCCGCTACATTATAACACAGTGTCTATTCCACAACTGGTTTGATAAATGTTCTACTCCAGAAGTGACCTTTTTCATTTCAAATTAAAACTTTTTCAATTCAGTTAAACTTTTTATTTCAAGTTTAACTGTCAGATATCAGTTGAAATGAAACGAAGCACAGGGATATCAGGTCGGCATCCCTATGTCGGCAGCAATCTCTGCATCCAATTGTCACTTTTATTCATCTTAATGATTTTGTGAGTATTTGCCAAATTTAAATGCATAGTATCATCCACATCTGTAATTTTTCTTCTTTACATTTTCATGAATATTTGCAAAGTTTAAACATGCCTTTACGTACACAAAGTAATTGAAATTTTTACATTAACCGCTTCATGCTTTAGAACGCAGTGCATGCACCGCATCGCACCAACCCGAGCGCTGCTCGCCTGTTTCGCATTACACACGATAAACACGCAAGCGAAATTTGCCAGTTTTTTTTTAACTGAGAAATTTTAAAAATATGTATACTTGTTAAATAAAGAATAAAATAACCTGATGTTTTTAATCGCATTTTTTGTCAAAAAAAAACCCGAGCATGAAGTGGTTAATGCATAAATCATCTTATGTGCTTAAAAAATACACTGTTTAATTCGGAGCATAAAATAATTTATCTGACATCTAACAGTTTAACTTGGAATGAAAACGGTTTAATTTGAAATGAAAAAGTTTAAAATTGGTTGTAAAAGGTTTAAACATTAACACATCTCCATCAGGAAGGATATTTATACCGTTTACGCAGACTGGTCTTTGTTACCTTTTGCGAGGTATTTTTACCTTTTGCGTTGATTCCACTTTGACAGCGGAAAAGGTATAAATACTAGATATTAAAGTGGAGTCAACACAAAAGGTATAAATATCTCTCCCACCAATGGCGACCAGTTGGCGTAAACGGTAAAAATATCCAACCCGATGAAGATGTGTTAACATTATAAAACATTTCACCTGACATCCGATGGTTTACCTTGACATAAAAACACTACAAGTATTCTACGGCCGGATGAATCAAAAGGGTATTGATAACTTCAATGTGCATTATTTAAGAATTAATATAGTTATATATCAAGATGCACTTAAGCGTCATGTGTGAATTCACCCTAGCAAAGGAGGGACTGGATTCTTTGCACTCCGGAAAGCTCTTTCCAGTAAAATCAAAAAGGTCATCTCAAGTGGTTTTTCACTGTCTTCTGAAGAAAACTAATCAGTCCTTACAAACCTCCCACACTCCCTATCGAGACGGTCGCGAAAGCGCCCGTCGATACGTTAATTCAGGAGACCCGCTGGATGAGCGTTCTAAATGAAACTCGGAGGTTATGCTATAGTTCTGCAGTGGACTGTTTGTGGCTGCACTATGATGATGATTGCCCAAGTAATTAAAGGTCAAACATAATGACATGTATATATTGGAACAAACTATTAAAATAATATAATAATCTCAAGTTAGATAGAGAAAATATAGTAGAAAAAGTAAGAAATTAGCTCTTTTTTAAATACTTATTGTATCATTTTTGTTAACAGTTGGATTAATTGGCAACTTATAGCAAATTTTCTCCATGGTTTTTTCTACCAAATATTATTTCATTAATATTTATAAACTCGCTTGCATGATTTCGTTTATCACAATCGACACACAACAGAACTTATCTTCAGTTTTAAGCAAGGGATATAAATGTGGTCGCTGACCACACGCCAAAAAACAAGATTAACTACAAGTGTATAATTATAATTTTTATAAATAGGTATTATATATGGGAATATAATTTGATCTAGCAGAACTAAGCGGTGATATAGCAAAATTTTGATAAACAAAAAAGTGTATGTGAAACAGTAAAGTATTGCATAAAGTTTGCATTTAATTGAAATAAAATAACTAGAAAAATGGTAAACATTTAATTATAATTTTTCCCATGCGGTTTTTTTTTTTGCTGATAAGGGTAGCGCTAACTCATAATTAATTGCGCGCGTTTTTCAGATTTCATATTCCGAATTTATAGAAATTTATCAGCTTTCGTTCAACAGAAAATTTACACAGCAAATCATTTATTATTTTAGAAACAATACAGTCGTAAAAAATTAAAAACAGCGTTTTTCAAAAGTTTTAATCTGAGTATATGAATTTCAAACATATCATTTTAAAACTCTAAAAACATTACAGACGATAGTTTAAAAACAATATTTATTGAAACATGATTATTGTTATCATAGTTGATGTTTTGATGACAACTACATTTAAATCATTTATCAATACAAAGGAGAAATCGTCTTTAGAAAATGATAATACTTTTGTCCATTTTCATATGTACTACATTTTTAGGTAGAATACTTACATATAGCTCGAAGATCTGTGTTTCTATACTAAAATAGTATTTATAGTATATATATATAAATAATATAATAGCTAAAAATATGAATAGGACGTACTAGTGTAAAATTTTGGTGGCATATTGTTTGCCCTTAAAAAAATGTATGCCATCTAAAGTAGAATCGGATATCCTAATTCTTTTTTTGGTGAAAAAATCCAATTAACTACGATATATTCAAACAAAATGCATTTTGGCAGAAACCCAATCATAGAAATTTTATTTTATATTAACACATTTCCATCAGGAAGGGTATTTATACCGTTTACGCAGACTAGTCTTTGTTACCTTTTGCGTTGACTCCACTTTGACAGCGGAAAAGGTATAAGTACTAGATATGATTTATAACGTTTCCGCCATCAAAGTGGAGTCAACGCAAAAGGTAAAAATACCCTACCCGATAGAGATGTGTTAATACTCGATTTTGTATATTTCTTGAATAATTCCTGGGAAATAATTCTACAGGAGAAACACTATAAATGCCATTAGCTTGAATTCTATTTAATGATGTAAATTTATAATTTGTGCAACATGTTTTATTGAATGATAATAAATTAACATTCATATCATGTATTCCTAATGAAATAGAAATATACGCACAAATTTGCAGTTAATTGAATGAGCCGGTGTATTTTGATGAAAGCTCAAATGGATTTTTAAAGGCAAATGCATATATGAAACTCAATTTATTGTTTTTAATGTGGATATAAATTGTTTAATTAACTCGTCATTCATATCATAATTTTTCATATGCCATACAATGTTTTTCAAGTATGAAAGTTTTTCATTTAATTGAAAACAAAGAAGAAACAACTCAAACCAAATTGTTATATAAATATATATTGGGAGTACAAATTAGTTCAGTCCGCTTTTTCGTGGTTAAAAATGCATTAATTTCACAACAGACTAATCAAAGTATTGTCCATCACTGCTAACTGCCTTTTCCCATCTCTCATGCTATTTTGGAATTCCATCCTGAAAGAATGTATCATCTTTTTAGGCGATTCAAGTTGAGAGCCAATTTTGGATTTCTGCGAAAGTGAATCGGTGATCTAGCAAAGGTGTACGATAGCAGCTCAGTACACAAAACCCTTTTCGTCCCACCAAATACACAGCATGACCTTCGAATCATGAATATTTCGACTTTGGTTTTAATGTTGAGGTTGATAACAATGATTGACTGGGTTTTGCGTAGTATTTTATTTCCTCGGGGTTGTCGCTGAGTATCCTTTTCTCATCCCCAGTCAAAATCTGATGTAAAAAACCCTTTTTTGTTGCCTTTGAATCAGCTGCTCGCAAGTGAAAAATCATCTTTTAACGTTTCTCAGTTTCAGTTCATAAAGCAGCACCCAATTGCCTTGTTTTTGAATAATTTCCATGGATTTCAATGGATCTTTATTGAGTATGCCTCCAATCTTTTGTCTTCGTCAAAACCATTCCCTATATGATGTATCATTTAAGCATTGTCACCGTAAACATCCATAAGCATCAATGCGCTTCATCTGCACTTTTATTTCAATTAAAGCAGAAATTTAAAACCTCTCACAAATGCTGCTTAATTAACACAAAATTTGACATATTCAACACAATTAAAAGCAAGGTTTTTTTATGACACTCAAAACGATACAAACTGAATGTTATTGAGAGATGTCTTAACTTCTCTGAAACCACCGAAATCAGCTGTCACGATTTATAACAGTCAAAACCATCTTTTGATAACAGACCGAACTAATTCGTACTCATAATATTTTCTAATTTTAATACATTTAATTCATATTCGTATTAAGCATTAAAGGCTTTCTGTAATTCCATATGGTATATTAATAAAAAATAACAGCAAATTTAAACTATAAATAATATACTTTTATTTATAAAACTGAAATATGAAAACATTAGACCCAGTTGGACATTGAATCACAACAAAAATAACACTATAAAAACCAGTTTATGATACCATTTAAGGATTTAAGACTTCTTTTAAATAATGATGATAAAAGATATGTGTGAGACATTTTGTAAATCACATGAATTTTAAAATCAATTCAACAATACATTCCTGCCCATCACACGAGACAAAATAGTTGAATAAACCGATTACAATGAGCATGCACGGTGAATTTATATGAGATTTTTTAGCATATTGATCGTTGCAAGTGTCAAGCATAAATTGAATTTTGTTGACCTGGTTAACAGTCCCCGTACGTACAATTACATAATTTTCTCTTTACGTTTATGTTGGCAATGAAAAATAATCTTTGGCACATTATGCACGTAGATAAAATATATGCTGAAATTATAATACGTTTATGTTTGAAAAAAATATAACATTAAATTATTGCAAATCTTTTTTTTAACAATTCCTCCACTTTAAATATTAGAGCTTAGTAACTCTTGTATAGACGAATGCCAAGGAATTTTTTTTTTTTGAGGTGGTTTTTAGCAATACCATTTATGGGACTGTTGCCAACTATTTTGACATGAACAGCCACACTTGTAGATCGAGCCCATAACGATCGAGCTGCCAGTCTCAAACCTTAACCATTATAACTATGGCCATACGTTGTGGCCAAAGATTTTTCCACCAACTCCTATGGTCTATTAAAATGATTGAAAATAATGTATCTAGAACGGCGGTTCTTAAACAGACGTCCAACGGCGAAGATATAAAAAAACATTTATCTATACTTGAACGAGATATTTTCATGGAATTATTTACAGAAAACATTATAAGAAGATCTATTTTGACCAATATTTGAATAATAAATGTTTCGTTGTTTGAAAAATTAAGTCACTAGGGTTGGAATAGGGTTCGCTAAAAAATAAAATTGTTGAATAGGGAGTCCGTGGACTACATAAGTTTAAGAACCACTGATCTAGAATAAACTCTGTATTATATTATTATTGGACAGTTCGTTCTGTATTTGACATGAGCTAATGAATTCTGTTGTTAGAAATATTATCAGCTATTCATCAAAAGAGCATTTCCTTTTCTCCTCTATGACCCATCTACATTTTGAGTTATACGACACGGGAAGACAGGTCAACAATGTCATTTAAAAGTGCTTTGTAAATATGTATACCAAAAAGGATCAAAATTATACTACTAATAAAATACTTTACAGTTGTTTGCTTTGTATTTGTATTTATTTAGCATGCAATATTTGGCATAAAAAGTCACCACTGCAATGTTTAGATAAATTAATCCACACTGCAAATATAATACCGTTCAGGGTTCATCACTTACATGTTTTGGTTATCTCCTGTTTGTCTTGCTTTTTGTTTGATATCTTCAAGTTATTAAAGTCATTAAATGGCGAAATATTTGTCGGTTAAATAGAATTTACAAACATTATCTACATGGTACATGCTAGGACTTGCAATTTACCATCAAATTGCAATTACCGGTAAAACTGTAAATATCTCTCCCACTGGGAAATGAAAAATTCTTAAAATAGAGAAAAAATACATATAAATTAGATATAAGCACTAGTTCATCTTTAAAAATATACAGATAAAGGAACTTGGATATAATAAAAACATGAAAAACAGTGTGTATAAGAAAATAAATACACAACACAAAAAGCATTTGGATTAGAATGAAAATAGACCCTAATAAGTAATCCTTTATTTATTGAAAAATGTTTTCTTTTTCGGATATAATTATATTTGTAACATTGATCCATTGACTTGAATAAGTACAAGATTCCGATATTTACTTTTGGCATGCAAATTCACAGTAACAATTTGTGGTTCAAAATAGCCAAAGTCGATAAAATAAAACTTCCAATCTAGCATGCATATCTACAATAAACTTTAATTATAAAACGCCTTTAGCGACAAAATAATTTTCGCTAAATATCGGTATTTTTTTCAATTTACCGATGTTATTTTGTTGATTTACCGATAAACCGGCAATGCAAACCCTAGTACATGCTCTGTGTTAAATACAAATCATTAAAATGTATTGAATATTAAAGCTAATTTTTTTGGGGCCACATATGTCCCGATCGGGAACATAGAATTAAAATAATACCGTTGGGTGATGTATACAAAAAATAACCTTAACCTTTTAACTGCCATATTGTAATGAGCGATCCGGGCGCCCTACGTCAGCAATTTTAGAGATATTGTCGACTGAGAGCTGGCAGCATAAATTGAGGGTCATCTAACATATGTGAATAATTTAATCTGTCTGTAAAGTCTGGCGACTGAGTTCCGTTGGGTTTAGAACGGTAGGGGGTTGAAATCTAGTGAAAATTCAACATAATCAAGTCATACTGTCAAAGTATTTTTTTTTCATTTTCTATAAATTAGTAAAATAAACAACCATTTATAAGCGTTGCCAGACTATGTACTGCTTGTTAAGTTAGCACCAGACCGGTTCAAATGCGCATGAGATTTTTTTGTTAATATATTTATCTAAAATTGTATTTAAGCTTTGAAGGCTCGTTCGAATGTATGACCTTTTAAAATGAAGTTTATCAGCAGCGTTACCTGGATTCCATGCGTTGAAAAGGCAAAAAACGCCCTTTCGAAATGTTAGAAACATCTCAAAATTATCAGGAAGCATTTGCAAGACTAGGCGATTCAACGACAACAGATACACGAACTGAATTGTTTTCTTGAAAAGTTTGTCTGTCAACTATATGCGCAGTACATTACCACCAGTGTGTGGCGAAATGCACATTTAAAAACCCCAACACCAACACAATCACATCATGATTGTGGTTGGACAAATAATAATGGAAAATACGACTTCGTATGGTTTGCTGGACGACAGTTATGACCAACCTTGGGTGAAATTGCACTACAGAAATTTCCTGACGTCAATATATAGCATATAATTGCCAACACCATTATCGATTCGTATATTTGAGCAGCTACCTACATGTTCTTTGCCCAAAAGTATTATCAATATATCTGTGTCGGAACATTTTGAGGATATTAGAGCTTCAGTATCATTTTGGCATCTTTGTGACAGCTTCCTCGTGATTTTCACAAGATAACGTGTCTTGTCGAGTTTATATAACTTTATCTCCGTCAACCTCGAATCAGTAACAATATTCATAAACGTAAACTAATTATTATAAGGTTACTTTAAAAAAATTACATAATTTTCTGATTGGCTACAGCAAGTTTATACCAGTCTGGCACTATCTTAACAAGCAGTAAATAGTCTGGCAACGCTTATAAATTATTGTTTATTTTACTAATTTATAGAAAATTTAAAAAACTACTTTTAAAGTATGATTTAAGGGACATTTCTATCTTTTTTCCTTCGTGTATCTATGTAGAATGTCGTTGCTCGCGCACCCACATACGTGGCTCTCCCAAATCCAACGGCACTCAGTCGCCAGACTGTCATAATGATTTGACAATCAATTTGTGCTGTCAGCTCTCGGTATTTTAGAAATTGCGCAAAAAGGAGTTTGACTTAAATATGTTATCGTCTAAAGGTGATTTGTGTATGCACGTATACCAGCGGTCAGCAACCTTTTTGGGCTCACGGACCACTAAATGCATCAGTGCTCTTTCGATGGAAATTAATTTCGACCAGTAAGACACACATGTCCAAATTAAATACGTCCGCAATGGGTTAAAAATATGCTAAAACCGTTGAGATGCTGGCGTATCGTGTCGGCACGCATGCAACTCATCAATGAAACGTTGGCGCTTAACCACCCTATCTATACGAACGTACGTGATACGCGCGCTGTTATTTAGCCCGTATCACGTACGCTCTTTAGAAAAAATGCATATCCGATATCTACAAAATGAATGTGACACGCAATGGGTTTATACCCACAAACTCAAACATCTTTTTGTGCGACTTTTTTTTGTGCGAATTCGAAGTTATGCGTTTTTTTTTAAAACATTTTTTTGATAAAATATTTCGCTTCTTTTTAATTCTTCCAATGTTTCCCCTTTTAGAAATATATTCTCATGTTTTAATTTAGTTCAAACCGGGTACGAATCTTTTCTATATAACCTTCTATTATTCCTACCAGATTTATGTCAAAATGTATTTTTTAACTATTTAAAAAAAATTAAAACAGACAAAATAAGGCCAAAAAATGACTTGACTGATTTTTTTTTAAACTGTTGCCATTTTGTTCAGGGACTATAGTGACATCTTTACTAATTGTGTATTATACTGTCGGAAAGAGAAAATCTATACAGAACAATGATTGATTATATTGACAATGGGTATACTATTTCTTCCGAAGAGAGCGATTTTGAGTCATATCGAATATCGCAACGAAAATTATCACACAGCGATAACAGTTTGTAATTAAAATAATTAGTATATCTCTAGTGGTTGTCTGGCATTTGAAATGCCAGATGACAGACATCCTTACAATTTTACCAATGATGCAAGACGTCCTTTAAATGTTACCAAAATGTTATTTTTTAATCGCCCTATTGTTTTCCTGTTTTCTTATTAACTTTTTTTTATGCGATTATGGATATATTTTATATAGCTGTTTCAAAGTTATGCGGTTTCTTTTTGTGTGATTTTCCGCCGAACGTATCTACCGCACAAAAAGATGATTAAGTGTATATATTACAGACGATATAGAAAATACGTATTATTCTCGTAGAATTAATCGTTCATTCTTACACAGTAGACCCACGGTAATCTGGCCCCGGTCTAATCCGGCGCCCCCTGCAGTCCGACATCCCAATACAAGTATAGTACATATGTACGGCAAAGCTTCGTCAATGTGAAAAACGCAAAAGTATGACACTGGACCGCCTAAATCGTTGTGTATATTTTTGTAAGTTGGCAAGTGAGTACGGCGTAGGACGACCCACGATTTATGATACAAAAAAGAACCGCGAGAACATTCCTAAGTACGTCTCCACTATTGATTTTAGACCAGGCAATAGGCAAACTTTCAAGAAAGCTAATCATCCAGAATTGGAGGAAGCTTTGTGTATGTGGTTTCTTCAGGAAACAAACATGTCTATTTCTGAGCTCATATTGGCCATGAAATCAATGTTTTACAAGGAGATGATGACAAAAAAGAAGTCTTTGTAGCTAGCAAGGGATAGTTGAAACGCTTCAAAACTCGTCATGGAATACGTTTGATGACGGCGATGAGTTTTAATCTTTTATAAATGTTATATTCCATTGTGTTTATGACGTTAATTCTATAATATGAAACCTTGTATTGCCTATGTATATCTCATAATTTTCATATTGTTTCGGATTAAAAGTACTCCTTTCCGAAAAGTTCCGGACTACAGGGGTCGGGCCAGTACTCTATAGTTCGACAAATTGGACAATCCAACACCGCTTTGCAAAATGTTTGTCAAATTACCGCGGGTCTACTGTAATTCAAATAGCCGATGATAATCTCGAATTCTTCAATCGTTATCGGTCGATGACACAAAAGCAGGGGTCTTGTAATATTTTGAATGAGGGGTCACATACATTTTTTCACAATTTGGCGGTGTAACATAAACAAGTATGGAGCCAATAAAATACGACTTACTAATTTGTTTGGAACACGAAAACGGACACATCTGGATAACATTTTATTATTTATCACAGTTCCTGGCGATCCTTTGTTCGATATGTTTAGGTTTTGTGTTCTCTCTACCATAATATTGTGAATATAATAAACAGTGCATAGATCAATTTTTTGTAGTCATTATATTTCGACAAAAGATCCCGATTCGATAAATGTATATAGTGTTTGATGTGTTTATCCACTTAACTCCTAAAGGAGTACTACCCCAGAGCCTGGGACCCCCCCTCCACTTATTCGAAACTCTTGTATATTGAGCTCGGCGACAGACAGAGACAGAAAGAGAACGTAGCGCAGTTCGGGAGACAGAGACGGGGAGCTTCCCCGCATACATCGCACGCTTGTATAGATCAACAGCCCAGATTTCGATTTCAAGTTTTATATTTGTTTACTTGAAGAAATGACCGAATATTGTGTGCTATCGACAGTGTTTATTTATTTAATTGCTTGCTATTCGTCGCTGCTTGTTGAATGAGTCTTTGTCCGATTATCATTTCCTTCTAAAGCAGGAGCAAATGAATCGATTTCTTGTGTATTGTTTATGTAAAAAAATGACGTGGTCTTGTATGCTATCAACTGTGCTTATTTACAATTGACTCTGCCTCGAATTGAAGCTTGTCTTACGATGTTAGGAGCTGACAGACAATCATCAGTGTAAAGCGATTAACGTGAGTCGCTATGTTTTTTTTTCGCAGATAAAAAAATGATATCTAAAAACTATTACACAGACAATAAAATATACAAGTCAAACAACGTTTTACGCAATTTCTAACATCTCTAAATACGCTGGCAGTTAAAAGGTTAAGTACCAATTTGGGTACCAGTATTTACGCGACTTTGTCAAATATTGCAAACCAGATTTGATTCGACTTTCCGTATTTATATTAACATTTTCCACTCGTTTTTTTCATGGATTTCAAGATTAAGGATAGTGTCAGCTTGTATTTAATTTTGCGGGTTTTTCAGACTTCAGAAATTTAAAATGAAAAAATAATTATTGTAAAAGAATAACAATTAATATATAGAGTAGAAGTCTAAATCCATTTGGCGATATAATGTCGACTTATGCGTGGAAAGGGTTATTAAATAATGAGGCGATCAATAAGACCAGTCAGAGTGTATGAGATTTGTGACAATATTTAAAAACATATATAGAGATATGATGAAGGCAATCCCCAATTAAATCCCTCCTCTCAAGATTTTCCGCAAATTATCCTCTCTCGGATCAACCGTGCAAAATAATTGGTATATATTGAAATAAGAGCCTTAACGAACTTAAGTCTGGGGGTTGTTGAATGACTGTGTGAAAGCATTTGAATGAAAGGTTTGATTGCTTTGTCATAAAAATGACATAAATTAATCAAATCATATAACTACCCAATTACGCCCTCGCAAAAAATTGCTGGAGGGTGGAAATCAATTAATATGTTACCCTTTTTTTGATCGCAGAAGTATAATATTATGTAAGGGAAACATGAGGGATTTCATACATCAAAGACTTATCCAACAACAGTAAAGTATTATTTGTTATTCCCAAACCCTTCTCCCCCTAGTGTTGCGCATTAATCCCTTCTAATAAGGCAACATCATGTCGTCAAATGGGTTTCTGCATTTATTCGCAAATCGACAATGACATCGAAATTTTAAACTCGTTTATGTACCATGTATTATTTTTTTTAATACATAATTTTAAATTTCGAGCATAAAACCTAAAAAAACGCGCGAAATTAATTACATACGAGCTGGCATTATCCCTAGCAAAAAAAAAAATACAAGCGGAGTTTTTTTTTTAAATAATATAACCTTTTAAAAATCATATATTGAAAAGTGCAAACAAGTTATAAAAATAGATTACATATTTGAAAGATAATATGTATTCAGTTAAAATATTTCTCGTGCACTTGTGTCGTTCATCTCTTTGGCACGCAAAATATTAGGGGTACCCAGTGTTATGTATTCAAAATCTGTTACAATTAATTCAATTGTGTAACACCTATTTAGGTAATATTGGGGTTAGGCGTTTGTCAATCGCCTTACGGCAACTCGTAAATGATCGAGTCCCTCCCACTCCAAAAACACGAGCCACAGCCTATATAAGGGGCTTGCCTTTCAATCCTCACTCTCTCTTCCTTTTACCTTATTCCACACTTTTTCTCTCTCTTTGAGCTTCGACTCCCGAACCTTGACGGTATCTATAGACCTCGAGTCGCCGTCACGTCCGTTCCCCACAAATATTCGTTATTTGTTGTATATTCTTCTCTTACCTACGTTTCCGTATTCATTGTTTAAGCATTAATTGTGTCCTTTGTTAAATTGTCTCCCTACCATCCAGACAATAAATAATTTGTTACCACGATTCTGTTTTTAATTGAAATATCCACCGTCGAGTACTACATACGTCTACGAAGAAGAAAAATACGTAACACCAGACAAAAGGACGTTTTTTTAATGAGTAACTTTGATGGTCAGTTGTGTTTCATCTGTCGATCAGATTGCGCTTTTATTTTGTCGGTGTTCATTCAACGGCTGGAGCGTGTATTTTGGGCAAAAAATAATACAAAAACAACCCCCATTAACAATGGAAGGCTTTGTTCTGAGCAAACTATTTTTTTGCTGTTGTATGCAATACTGGTTTCATTTTTAGAAAATCGGCAACTAAAAACATCTATGCCATTTATGGTGAATTTCTGTCGGTTCGAAAATGTCAGAAATTATTTAAAAATTTTAAACGGCGCATTTTTTCCTTAGTACACAAACCAAGACGTTTTTAACGAGGATCGCATAGCTTTATAAATTGAAGCCAATCCAAAGATTTTCATTCAAGAAATGACAAACAAAGATGAAAAACGGGTATTCATGGTTCAGCGTTCAAAGAAGTTTGCAAAACATCCGCAAACTGTGGAAACAAGTTGTGTGGGTAGCACACGTATTAAATGAAGAGACGAAGAAACTAAAATGCTGTTCTTAGAATACATGGTGAGAAATGAGTTATGTACGACTATAAGCGTCGTATAAAGCAATGGATTTCGGTAAAGCAGATATACCAAAAACAACCCCTAAATCGAGTCTTACCACGAAAACGTTTCTATTGTCTGATTGGTGGGATATTCACGATGTAATTTATTTTGAATTGCTGAAATCTGGAGTCAACTGAAAATACTGCAGTCAACTGGACAGAATACAAAATGAATTGAAAAAATAGAAGCCTGCTTTGATAAACCGGTTTAGTATCCCCCATAATCACCGAACTTGACACCATCTGACTACCACTCCTTACAGGGTTTTTAGATAGAAAGGTGGTACGTTACATAATGGCTGAAAATTTGTACATGAGAAAGCTGTGCGCAAGATGGTTGCCGCTTTTGCTCATAATGGAGCAAAAACGGCGTCGTGATGTTGTTTCCATTGAGTGAACATGGGATGACCGGAGCTGTTTATTGGTCCCGCTATTAGGGAGCATGCCAGCCCACTTAACAACAGGTGACAAAATAAATTGAAAAAAAAAGAGGCCTGCTTTGATTAACCGTCACACGGTATACCTATAACCGGTATACCGATAAAATCAACGCATTTGGATGGAGAACGGTTCAGCATCCCCCATGATCATCGAACTTGGCACCATCCGACTTCCACTTATTTCGTTTCTTACATTTTTTAGATGGAAACGGTAGCTTGGACTATTTTAATAATAAATCGAAACCACCTATTTAAAAAAAAAAAAACGGTGGTTCATTCAATTTCATTTATAAAAAGGCCTTTTTTCCTGGGTACCTCTAATAATATTAGCAAAAATCAATAATAATAAATTCCAGATTTATACAGGAAATAAAACATTCTTCATTTGGCAGTACATATTATTTAATTTTGAAAAAAAAAAAATCAATGACGATAATGTAGTTCAAATAACGCATTGTTATCAATTCGCTAGGAGTTATTTATATGCGAAGTGCCAATCCAATTAATAGTATAGCACTTGGTTTTGATTTTGGTATACCGATGTGTATTTCTTCCATTTGTGTCGTCGTATGATCTGCCTTATTGTCAATCAAGCTTAAAATAAAAATCTATGAATAAATTTGATTATTAATGTAAAACCATGATAATGAAATGAATGCGATTTGTTTCATGATAATGTGATGATTCAGCGGTGTTCCCTTCAGAAACAAGATGGGAACACATTAAACATATTACAAAATATTCATATGCTCCAAATTAGGGCTTCGAACCGTTACGTTTGTCATTTCGGTTTTTTGTTCCGTTTATTCTAAATATTTATATTGGTTCGGTTACGGTTTTCGTTCCGGGAAAGATAACGGGCTTTTCTACGAGATAACTCGTAGATTGCGTTCTTTTTTAGGACGCGAACTACGAATTACCTCGTCCTGTGTTTACTTGCCATTTAAAAAAAACACATTTTTTATGCTTTTTTTTAATTTTGGGAATCCCAGTTTGGATACATAGCAAATATATAAGGAAGAGATAACCTAAACAAAATACATAATGATTGCTTAAAATTGAAAGTTGGAATTTGTATTGATAACATTATTATCTGAATAATATTATCAGAATTGATTAATAGAATGAACTTAAAGTAAACATTGCAGTATTATTTGATGAATAAAATCAATAAAAAAAAACCGGCATAAGAATGGTGAAAGTCACACACTATATCGACATATAAATCGACCACTCTCTTTCGCGCAAGACGTGTACCGGACTGATAAAACCGATAAATAACGGCGAAAATAACGGTTTTATCGGTTTTCGGTTCCGGTTCGAAGCCCTGCTCAAAATTACGCTTTAGGCCCGATTCACACTATAATGCCGTTGACGGTTCGATCTCGCTCCGATCAAATATTCTTACACAAGAAACAATCAGAGTATTCACACTATCGGATCGTTCCAATTCCGTTTCTTGTATGAGAATATTTGACCGGACCGAGACCGAGAGCGAACCGTTAACGGCACCATAGTTTGGATCGGGCCTTAATATGTGCAAATGCATACATCCAGTGTAAATAATACAAAAATGGTGAATAATAGCGCGCGATATGTTTATGCAAAATAGAATACAAATGACGGCCGTTTCGCCTTCGTGATGTCATCTTTAGGACGTGAGATGTTTGGAAAGGGGATATTCTAGTCTAGAATTTTTGAAAATTTTTAGACCTTTAATCTTTCATTTGCTATGGTGTATTTACTACACTCCAGTTGTAAAATTACTGTTTATAGCTAGCTGTTAATACCAGCAGAGGTATAGCTATTTTAGTGACACAAGTTCTAATAAACTGATCTATTTCAAATTTGGAATGAACCTTTTTTATGTAACCCTATATCATTTTATACCCCCATTTTACCAGCCTATAATTTTTAATTTTTGTATAAATATACAGTAAAAATATTTATATTTTATAGAACTTGAAAAAATATCCAAAATGTGTACCTCTAGACTAGAATAACCCCTTAACAAGAAGAAAAAATACAGTAGAACCTCAATTATCCGGATTGTTCAAAATAAAACGAAAAAATTTGCACGTGGAGAATTGTGTTCACTTTTGCTCACGTACGTGATGGATTGCATATTACGAAGTTTACTAATTGTTTAATATCAGAAGATGGAAGCTCAGAGTGATAAGTTATGAAAAAATCAGGAAATACAGATGTTGACGAATGTATTTTTATGTGGTTCATATAAAAACGATCAACTGGACAGCCAATATCTGTTCTAATGCAACTAGGAAGAACTAGTTGCATATAAAAATAATGCGAAACGTATGAAATCTTAAGTAATGCAGGAACACAAACCTACCGGTTTGCTACCACTCTTTCTCGTACATATTAGACTCCACGCAATATTATACAACATAAGAAACCTTACCGGTCCAGTACCATGAAGATTTAGAATCAAAACAACGACAAGAGGAACAACAAGCAGACGGCTTGGAAGAATGACAGACGAAGAATTTCACTTCGCAATGACAGCATTATCTTCCGTTGCCTTCTATATCGCTTTAAAATCGCCGAATTGAGAGATTCAACCTGAAAGAGGAAACCACTCAGTCTCGAATTTGCATGTGGAGGGGAATACGTGCACATAAGCGTCAAGTCTGTCTGCATTCTAGCCCGGTAACGCCCTAGCCAGGAATGGAGGGACTGGACGTATTCCAGAAAGCCTCATTCTTTACAAACCCTCCCACATTTCTTATCGAGACGGTCGCGAAAGCGCTACATTCATTCAGGAGACCCGCTAAGTGAACGTTCCAAATGAAACTCGGAGTTTATGCTACCTTCAATATCTAGTGAATGAGGAGATGAATGTATGATACAGACGAGATGGATGTAATCCCTTCCTGTGAATGGATATTGAAGAGGAACATAGTTCTATAGTGGACTGTTTGTGACTGCACTATGATAATGATTGTGTGAAAAAGCAATATTAAATGGAGATTCCACCTTCAAAGCAAGTTGGGGCTGGCTTGAAAAATTCAAAGGACGACATAGTATCAGCGAACTTGAAATTCCAAGAGAAACTTTCTGTTGACATTAGAAATCAAAAAAAGTCTGGATGAATGGTGATGTTTTTAAAAGATGATGATGAAAAACAGTTCATACCAGAAGTGAAAAAATATCATAACACCACAGATAGAAGAGAGAAAACATTATTACTAGACAATGCGTCGTCTCAGCCTTCTATAGAATGTTAAACCAAATCGATGAAATGTTTACAATAACATTTCTTTCACCAAATGTAACGTCGTTAATGCAACCGATGAATCAGGATGTAATAGAAACATTCAAACGTTTACATAGAAATACGTAAATGTCAGACGTCAGTGTACATAAATGAAGAAACAGTTTTCAGCTTCCACAAGAAAATGAATTTGAAAGATTGTTGCTACATCGCAGCAGATAGTTGGAATTTTTAACCCCCAAAAGAGTACTATTCCAGGGCTTAGGACCCCCTTTTCACTATTCAGAAAGAGCACTCTTGTATTGTGCACTCTTGTGACCGAATATTGTGTGCTATCGACAGTGTTTATTTATTTAATTGCTTCCTATTCGCCGCTGCTTGTTGAATGAGTCTGATATAGGAAACATTGCGGAAGCAACTGCACAAATATTCATCTTCCACTGATATCCAAAACTGAGGCAATTTTGTGTGTCTGGATATCAGAGTGGCACCCGAAGACAATTCTATCAATTGCTCTTTGTCTCCAAGAGTACATGAAATGATGTCCTTAAATTTTAGTACAAATGCCTTCAATTGATGACTTATTACATTTCAAACGACGTCATTCTCTAAGAATGAGCTTCTCTTTAATTTCTAATTTTCTACAAAATCCCTGAAGAGAAAGGTCATAAAGTAGACTAAATATGTCGGCCATATATGCGAATTTATTCATACATTCCTTATCCAAAAAAAATGTTCTAGTAGGGCCGTGTTGGACCGTTTTTTAGAACTTGGGGTAAACGAGCCTTGATTCCAAATTTTGTATGATGAGGAAATAATTAAAAAACATATCTGTCTCAGAAAAAGAAGGCCAAGAAAACAAAGAAGATATTGATCTTACATATTCTGAAGCTTTCCAGTGTTTAGATATCGCTCATGAAATGGCTTTAAACCCAATCCCTGTCCGAACTACTTCATCCCCAATTAATCCGGACAATTGAGGTTCTACTGTAATACAATCAGCGATCTGTCAAAAAGTCCGATAAAAAAAAAACAAACGAAAATCAACGTCAAAGTGATACCTGGACGATTCAAATTTAAATCATTGGTATGAAATGCATAAAAAATGCAGGCATGATCCACGTTATCCAAACTCGATTTATTTTTGTTTCGCGTTCAGGTTTCACTTTGCGCCACTTATTATTTGAATGCACATTTAAATGGTTCGAAATATAAATTCGTAGCGAATTATAATAATTTGACAGGTGGTATGTTTTCGATACATTTATCTAGTCCTCCGATCCGACGCATAGACTCGACGGACAGATATTTAAATGTGCACGATTTATTTATTCGATTGTGCTGCTATGCGTATGGTAGTAAATCGTGCTGTTATGATTGTTTTTGGCATGCATCAAATTTAGGCGGATTTAATTAATTAATTTAAATATTCGTGGAAAACAAACAAGCTTCAGTTAGTAATACAATTGAATTAGACTACAGCCAATTATAGGTTTTCACGTATAATGATGTACAGGTGTGCATTAATTAGGATCAATTTAAAATGCGTTAACACTTCGCGTACGGTTTGTTTGGAGGATATACGAAGGACGGTTGCGCGTACGGGCGGAGTGTGTTAGTAAATTAAAATATATACATATATATAAATATAATATTTTTGAGGCAGATACGATAGTTTCGGTACGCCATTGTATTGCAACACGTGACAGCCATATTTGAATTATTTGTAGCGTATGTAAAATGGATAGGTTATAGGCGTCGCCTATCAAGAGTTCACAAAAATCCACGGATATGACACGCACTTTCAATGAAATTATTTTGCTACATACCGTTAAATTCACATGTTTGTGGCCAATAAAGGGTCAAAGTCGGGCGCGATGGATAATTAAGTATCCGGCTGCTGGGAGACGATAGATTATCAGATGGGCTGAGCAGCCCCATTTGCGCGTACAGTTTGCGGAGCCGCGCACAGCCCCACATCCCGAAGCGCGCATGGGGGCGCCCTACGAACTAAACTAAGAAGTGAGTACCGGAATCCGACAGCGGTCGCGGCGGTCGCACTTGGCAGCGATTCCGATTGCAGGCACGGCGCTGCCATCAGTGGCGCTGTCGGCGCCGAAGGGGCGTTCGGATATCTGCAGATGCCGCCTCCGTCGCTTCCGAGGGACCTCGTGGGACTCGATCCCAGCGCCTCTACTTGCTCAACACTGCCGCCCGTAATGGCGGCATTATCGAATGACTTCAGCGGACTGCCAGCGACGACATCGCACGAAGTTGTACGGAAGTGCCCGAACGCTAGGAGCCTACGTCACCGCGCTACTATCCAAAGCGCCAATTTCGAACTGTTAAATTCTAAAAGTACGAAAACCTAAATGCTACTAGGGGCACCCAGAAAAAATGGCGTTTTTATAAATGAAATTCATTTTTTTATAACAAACTTATTCACGAAGATTATTCTGCAAAATAATCACCATCGATATTTTAAACCTTCATGTACCTATTGGACAAACGTTTTTTTCAAAAATAAATTAGATGAAGATCTTTTTGATATCACCATTAAATGTATATTTTTTCCATCTAAAATACTTCGTAGAGAACGAATAAGCGGTAGTCAGATAACAGGGTCATAATAAGGACGCTACTGGCTTTGGTGCGTAAAACATAAAATACCGACTCGGTTGAGTGTTGCACATGGTTTTTATTTTGCTCGATAATTCTACTTTAATTTTGATCATTTGGGTCAACTTCGTTTCGTGATCGTTCCGTAGAAATTTTCAAAGGTATGGCGTCCGATCGCGAGGAGCTCATTCGTCATGTCAGTGGTCCGAAAAGCGGACCGGTTGGACATACAATCCTTGTGGTCACTCCGTCTTCTTTTTGCGGCATTTTCGGGGATAAATTCGTACTCGGTGCCTTCTATAAAAGCTATATATTTGTCTATCTTACCAATATAAGCTACTATCTTAGCTAGTTTTTTAGTTTTCAGCTACAAAATCTAGCTAGTTTATCGCCCGCGCTCAGAGCGCAAGTGGCCACTCGAACAACAGCTCGGGTCAGTGGAGGATCCCATGTTTGATCCATGGTTATGAATTGATGCAAAAACTTTGCCTTATTGCTGTGAAAAATCTTCAAACACTCTAGATATATATTACATACAGGTTTCGCAACTTGCTTTGTACTTTTATTGAGAAGGCTGGAATGCTCTCGAATATCGGGACCAATAAACAGCTCGGCTCAGTGGAGGATGGAGGACAGGAATAATCTGAGAGGCTATGAATTGATGGGAAAACTCGGCCTTATTGCTGTGAAAGATCGACAAACGGTCATCCAATACCATTTTATGGATTCTCTTCACCATTTCTGGGATGGTTACCTCATTTGGTTGACCGTTGCGCTGTTTGTCTTGGCAGCTCGTACGGCCTCGTTTAAACCGTTCTCCACTCAAATGCTCTAATTTTATCCTGAGTGATTTTAGCGGTGTGAGGGCATTGTCAACTATCTATTATGATACTGAAGTTGTTGGAGAAGTCCAAATGCTATGAACCACATGCTTGGGCATATATGCAAACGGCAGATTAATGCCCGGTGCACACGGGGCTGTTTTTCAAGCTAGTAGAGCAATCAAGTGCAATAAGCAGGGAGGGTGATATCTCTAGTTCCGTTTTTGAGCTAAAAAAATAGCTTATAAACGAAAATAATCGATAAATTTAAGTTAGACGCGGTTAGACAGATTTAAAACCGCCGAACTTAGAGAAGAAAGAATGCACTTTTTGTATCGCTTGCATGCGATCACCAATACGCGACGATACTCATCAAAGGCTTAATGCAGTCATTCTCAAAGTGGTTCCTCCAGGGGTCGATTCTGACCTGCAAAAGTTCCATATCCAAATTGGAGGTGCAAGAAATGTAAATGGGAATTTTGAACCAAAATTTAACAGCTAAATACTACCATATTCGACCCTCGATGTGCGCGGTTTCTCATTACGATTTTACTATAACGCGGCATCAGGGAAGAGGACGGCTTAGTTTTTCAGTTGAAAGTTGGTATTTCAACCGCGATTTCTACATGCCGCGTAAAAGTGAAACCGTGTACTTGCGACTAAATATTAAACATATCATACTATGAAACCATCCAAGCTGGATGATCACCTTAATTGTAATTGTTTTAAAAACTGTTCTAAACAAACCTGTTTTTGATATATTCAAAAGAATTAAACAACAACACAGTTCAAAGACGTATCGATGAAATGAGCTATGATGTTGAAAGCTTTTTGTGTGATTATGTATTTGCAAATGACCCATTTCTCCATACAACTGGACTAGTCAAATTAACCAGGCAATGAAGCATTACTATTGACTTATGTTCGTTTTGTTATGGGCCAAGAAATCCACGAAAAAGTGCTCTTTGTGGGCACTTTAATAACTGATACTAAAAGCTAATATTTTTTTAATATTTATTGGAAATCAGACATTACTTATTTAATAGTTTTCCAAATGTATTGGGTTAGCGTTAATTTACAAGGTACGATAAAAAGTCTATTTTGGCAGCTTTTCTTACCAGAATGAGACTAACGAAGCAAAGCATTGGACGGCGCAAATTTTCCCAGTCTCCAAAATTGGTGCAGATAAACTGCTAGGATGATGAGGTGTCAGCCTACATTAAACGCTGAAAAAAGGTTTGAAGATATACCGACTATATTGAAATACATCATATGGCAAGATTTGTTATGGATTTTTTAATTGGTAGTGTAATTTCTTTGTTGTATGTTTGTGCTAGTGATGCTGGAATGGCCTTCTCGATTATTTAAACAACGTCTCTGCGAATGATTATTTATTTTAGATATAGATTACATAAATGCACGATTACAACAGTGATCTGAAGTCTAAGTGCTGTCGTAACGTTAAGAAAGTCTGGAGAGTGAAGGGAGTCCTTAAAGTATGAGATGTAGAAATGTGTTTTAAGGGACTGCTCTGGAGGAATTACTTGAGGAATGATTGTAATACTAAAATTTTACGTATGCAAAAATATACAATGTTAGGAATTTAAATCTTCTTAATTCGTGGAAAGAGGTTTCAGCACAGTTGCTAATCTCTGTACACAAAAGAGAAACAGTTTGGAAATCACTCGCCGAGCAGATTTAAAGTTAAATCTGACTAAATTGAAGCCAAATATTGAAATCAAACAGCATTGATTTTTGTTGTTGTCAAGATTTGCATTGTGTCGTTTTAAAACTATGCCCTATTTAACCCTATTAAAGTGTTTAAAACTGTGCCAAACACGCTTAAAGTCGGTGAATTTGTATAAAGTAAATATTGAGAAAGCAGGGCAGTCGACTCAAAACAGAAAAAAATTGGCACGTGATCTACGGGGGCAAAAAGTGTAGAAACTTCTGTTGAAACCCTATAAATATAGGCCACACAGAACTGTGATTTTTATCACTTCATCATTCTATCAAATATAAAGATGTCACTAACATTATATTGAACTAAACAGCAGTTCTTAAAGTTGTGTAGTCTGTGTTAATATCGTGTTTTTTTCGCGAACCCCCTATTGATTTTTCAAGCAAACTAAAATTTCTTAGTCAAAATGTAAATAATTCCACAAAAATATCTTGTATAGATCTTTGTTTTTATATTTACACCGACCCCAGTTTAAAATATTGACTTTTATTATCCATTACAATTCCTTGCCATTAATCTACTTTCGCATGAAGATTTATCATTTTTCGAGGTCTTCTAAGGTTTTGCCGCAGAAGTTGGTATTTATAATCTATCTTAAGTATACTATAGCAAAAGAGTGGAATAATTTACAATTAGTGATTCGAATACAATAGCATTGAATCATGTATAAATTACGAGATTATTTAATATAAATACATGGAGTTTACTTGCTGAGTCTATCTAATCTAAATAATCTTGTATTATTCTCATATAATTAACTGTTCATTCAGACCCACGGTAATTTGGCGCCGATCTCTGGCGGCAATCCGGCGCCCCCTGTAGTTCGACATCCCAATACTAGTACATATGTACGGTGAAGCTTCGTCTTCGTTCGTCGAATATTTTTGTAAATTGGCAAATTAGTATGGCGTAGGACGATCCACAATTTATGATACAAAAGAGAAAAAGCGAGAACATTCAAAAGTTCGTCTTCGTCATTGATTATGGGCCAAGCTAGACGCAAGAAAGAAAGCTAAACATCCAGAGTTGGAGGAAGCTTTGTATATGTGGTTTCTTCATAAAATAAATAGGTATACACCTATTTTTGGGCTGATGTTAACTATGAATTTTCGTTGTTGTTTTACAATGTTGTTTTACAAGCAGATACTAAAAATAGAAAACTTTGTAGCTAGCAAGGAATGGTTGGATTATAAGGGGGCAGTACTCTATAAGTCGACAAAACGGACAATCCGACACCGTCTAACAAAAAGTGTCGGATTACCGCGGGTCTGCTGTATTTTCTAATGACATCAATGTATTTCTTGAGATCGTTTGACTCACCTCGTTCTTTCATATATATGTATATTATGTCTTCAACCAAACGAAATATCTTAATTTAGACTTAGGGTCACTATCGACTTGTGCGTTTATTGTAAAACCAATTCAGAAATAAATATATTTTGTGACAAAGCTTTTGCTTTCAATTAAAGAACACTCCAAACAATTAAAATCTACAAATAGTAAAATATTTTAACAAATATTGTTAAATAAAAATTATTTTCCATTCAAATTTGATACATGTTTATTGTTATATCAAAGTTTATAATTTGGCGAAAGCAAATAAATTCTAAGAATGTGTTTTACGATGAGTTTTGGTTATTATTTTTACTTTGAATAGATATACATTAATATTTAAGTGCTTTTTCGTCGAATCGATGAATATTGATTATTAGGTTGAATTACCGGACTAAATTATACTAATTTCAACACATTTTAGTTGTCAAACCACTTATAACAGCGCGCTAATTTTCAATCAAACGACACTTTATTACATTGTTCATAAGCTGTGTTAAGCATTTTATAACAATTGAAAAATATTAATGATAATCTGATTGCCTGATATCGGCTATTTGTATTTGAAAAATAAATGCGCAAATATATGGCAAACGTTTCTTAATTGCAAGCCCCTAAATTGGAAGGCTAGGAATTTATTTGCATACATGTATAGTAAATTGAAATCGTAATAGGAAACCGCGCACATCGAGGGCAGAATTTGAAGACTTAAAATGCCTAGGGTTGGGATGGGGCCCGCAAAAAAAGTTGTTCAAGAGGGGGTCCGCAAAAGAAACATTGTTCAAGAGAGAGGGGTCCGCGGATTATACAAGTATAAGAACCGCTGGCATAGATATGCTAAATAACTTCTAAATTTAAGATGGGGTGATATTGGTGATGCCAAAAACACGTGCCGTTTACATTTACTTTTTTTTTTTTTAAATAAACAAAGGCGAATCTGTCTCTAATGTCCGTAAAACCGTGTATGATGATCAGGTCATGGAAGGCCTTAAATCCTGGATAACGACGTTCTACGAGATAGTGCGCGAACGATGGCATTCTTCACCATGGAAGTCCTAAATCTTGAACAGGTGATTTGTAGTAATTTTTTAAAATATATTTTTACTTTATATAATATTGTATATAGTTTAGACTACAATTAAGAAGAAATATTGGAAAATAAAAAAATAGTGAGCAATCGAAGAAAAGTTTGTGTAGTTTTTTGTTCATTAAATAAACAGTTTTTAATATTTTTTGATAATTGTAGTCTATACGATGAAGACGTATATTTTACATGTGTCTACTAAATTTCATAAAGAATGCTCATCTAGGGCATATGGGAGAACTTCCATGAGCTTGGAAAAAGTAGTTTCGAGAAAATCCAGCTTCTTCTCGTCGGCCTATAACTTGGCGAATTTCATTTATATCGACTTGAAATTACTAAACTAACTAAACTAGTAAAAATGCATTCTAGCTAAATACGGGGTTTGACTGTAACAGCAATATCACATTGCCTTCCACATATGGTTATATTAGGATAAGGTTGTTTGTGTGAATTCTTAGATAAACGAGGATCCATGAGCGAATTGCGAATATATCGTACATTTTGGATGGTAATCTTATTTGTGTTGCAAATCAGCCGATTAATCTCTGTCAGTCGTCTCAGTGTTTTTGTTTTCAGAAGCAGAAAATCGATCGATCGGAAATAAATACTGGCGATCTTTAAAAAAGAGTCAGAATGATGGATTTCTTTTGCACGGTCTGTATTTGAAGCCGTACTTTTATAACGCGAGTTCAGGAACCAAATCACTATACCGACACTCGGTATATGTAAATAATGGAATTAAATTGAAAATGTATTTCAATGGAGGTTCAATTAATAGATCTGAGTGCGGTTATTCGATGCACGTCGAAACCACTCGGTTAATTAAGTTACTGGACGAAATTTTAGCACTCTGTCGGGCGGCCGTGCCATTTCAACTATGCAAAATCTTATTAAGCAATAATTGCATTATTTGGGTTTAGGATTGAATATGTAAAATTTAGCATTTGATGCATAAATTTGTGCATTGGAAGTGACTCATGTCATGTTGATAGAATTTTTCTTATTTTCTAAATAAGGACAATCAATATGCATACATTGAAAAAGACTTCAGTTCATGTCCAATATCCAACCATAAACCATAGGAGTAATTTGTATCAGATGTCGTATTGACAGCTCGAAACACTTAATTTTATGCAGTAGTTGTCAACTCCTCATTTATATTTCCTCTATTGAAATATGAATATGATATGGAAATGCTGGATGTCAAATTAGCATAATTTTGTTCTTTGATGCCCTTTCTCATATTATGGATATTGTTCAGAAAAGATATCATTTTATGCATGAAATAGATGGCTGGATGTTTTCTTGTTAGAAGAAATATTGATTTATTGAATTCAATTAGTTCACAGTTGGGCTTAATATAGCGCACTACATTTCACTTTTGCACGTACACTAAATGCATGGCTCAATGCATTCACAGGATAGATTTATTAGTTCACAGTCGAAGATGCACTACTTTTATATGAGGAGTCCGCCAATTCAAGTGTCCTTAATTCGAAACGGCGTAGCATTGTCGATTTACAATATCGCAATTTCAAATCGTCAACAGTGCTACGAAATATTTTATGAATATGATTGCTCCATATGTCCGCCTACGACCTGGACGATGGCGTTGTGTTCGGTAATGAGCGTGTCGCACGCAAACTAATATGAGCCTAGCGAATATGAAGATTGTGTCGAAGCTAAACACATTATCTTTAAGGGCAATTTGGTTTTAACGTGTGTTTAATATTTGCCCATGCACTTAAGACCTGCGCGTGTCCGCTTTCGCATGGCCATTTACTGCTCCAAAGCTTTAGGGAATTTCGTTTTTTACTCTTTTTATCTTGTAGGGCTTTAAAATACCATTTTGTTTAAGCGTTTGAACTGGCGATCGAAGATGCACATAACATATTTTGATAATATAACTGGGCCTCGTATAACACTGTCATTATACAACACGATTTCAAAAATAAAAGTTGTACTAGTGCGTACCTCGTATAACACGAATTTGTATTGTATCATTCAAGTCAAAAACCACTTGAACGAGGATTTTGAATCCAAACATTTTTTTTTCCCAAAAAATAATTAACAATTTGTGTCCCTAGTATTAGGTTGTCCCATAAGTTTCTTTCGCAAATGAACACAGATCTAATCATAGCCATGGTTGAAGAAAACCCGCGATATACTGTTCGCGAAATAGCCAACAAGTTAGAAATTCCACAAACATCCGTCCATAATCATCTGACAAAATTGGGCTACATCAATCGTTCAGATGTGTGGCTTCCTCTTGAACTGACTGACTCAAATAAACTTCAGCGTATTTCAACATGCGATCTTCTTCTCCAACGACATAATAACCAACCTTTTTTGAAGAGACTTGTCACTGGAGATGAAATTTGGATACTCTATGAGAATATTCAACGTAAACGGTCTTGGACCAAAGGTACAGAAGCTTTAACTGTAGCTAAACATGGCCTATATCCAAAAAAAAGTTTTGCTATGCATTTGGTGGGACTAGAAGGGGGTAGTTTATTATGAGCTACTTCAGCAAGCTAATTCAACAAAATATTGTTTCCAAATAGACAATCTAAAGGATGCAATTGCCAAAAAACGGCCAGAATTAGCGAACTGTCGAGGCGTTGTTTTTCATGACGATAACGCCAGGCCTCATGTGTCTTTGCTCGTCAGAAATAAATTATTATCATTTGACTGGGATGTTTTACCTCATCCTCCATACTCTCCGAACATTGCCCCTTCAGATTATGATTTATGTATTTCATTGAAAAATTCTTTACGTTGTAAAAATTTTTATTCAAAAAATGATATAAAAATGTACCTTGATCAATATTTTGCCAACAAACCTGGGAAATTTTGGCAAGAAGGCATTATGAGGCTTCCGCAGAGGTGGAGAAAGGTAATAGAACAGAATGAATCATACATTTTTAAATAAATTTTGATGCAATACAATGTATTGTTTATTTTATTCTTAATACGAAAACGAAAGAAACTTATGGAGCACCCTAATATAATATTTTTTAGGTACCGGTGAAACGTTGTCGTTTAACACTATAGTGGCCGCATCAGACGCATCAGAAGGATCAGACCATTGAACGTATTATGTACTTCAAATAGATGTAGCATCAGCAGTTGCAGATATAAAAATTCATTCACCGTATTCATCGATTACGTGATGCAGCATATGCATCACCGGCCACGAAAGTGTTTAGGGGATCATCCCGTAAGATGGCCCTTTTTGGGGATTTTTTTGGCATACTGAATAAACATACAACTGCGAAATTTTCAACACATATTTATTCATATTTTAAGCACACTTTTTTCAGATTGAAATCATCTCTCATTGCTGAAATACACGACAGCACTTAGACGCCCGTCATCGAAAAAGGTTTTTTGCAGTTGCCACGATTGCGGTCATTTTGCCGATCAGAAATAAACATTTTAAATGACATTTTAATCGATGAAGTATGAACTAGTTTTTAGGCTACGATTGTTAAAAATATTGAAAAGTAAATTTTTAGCATCATGTTGAACATTTTTTTGTGAATTTTGGTGTTTTTTCACGACTTCTTTCACATGAAAATAATAAACGCTTTGATCAATCAGAATTATCCTAGTTTGCAAAGTGTTTACATATGTACTGAATAATTTAATAAAATTTAAAAAAAGATGTTTTATAAATTTTGAAGTCGTTTTATAAACCAAGAAAAGTTACAGGTGTATAGGAGCGATAGTCCACATCAATGAATTTAATGATACATTGTTATTTTATGCTTTTACTCTTAAACAACTAGTCAACAGTTCATCTCGTGATAAATCTTCATAGACTAATATAATGACTTTTTGTGCAGTCAACGGTGGCTTTTGGTGGTGGAAATGGTTGAGTTCTCCTCTAGCTTCAACCTTGCGCTATTTACACCAGTTGTCTTCGCATGCTGAACAATTTTGATGTTAAGGATTTGCGTCTGTAGAACATTTGTGGTAGAAAGTCGCCCAAATGTCTTCCTTAGTTTATTCTATCGAGTTTCATCGACGAATTGTTAAATCGTAATATTTAGCGAATTTTTAACATCGGATATGAATTAATCAGTTCGAACCTTTTGGGTGCTTGGGTAAGACTAAACTAACCGTTATATTCGAAAGAAGAAAAGAGTTTAGAATCCCGGACAGTGTTAGGCGCTCATGAATCTCGGGATTAGTAAACGTAATCCCGAAAAATTTGAAAAATAAGGCTACTAAATCGAGACATTCCTGGCCAAAATCTGGACGCTTGGAAACAGTGGCGCAACTACTAATTGGCGAGCTTAGGCGACGCCTAGGAGGAGCAACTGTCTAATCTATGTATACATATATGTTTTTAAAATTGTTATATTAACCTTTCCCTACCGGTGATGTATTTACTACACCTCGACTCTAATAATGGGAATATCGATATGAAATATATATGCGGGATTCAGAATTTTTGTATTCCTCCCTAATATAATTACGCATCGCATCAAAGTATTATAGTATATAAGTATGCATCTGCAGCGACGGAAAAAAATAATTTGTCGGGAAATCGGGAATTTGCGAGTTTTAGTCCGTGTCTCAGCAGAGAGGAATTTTATCAGTCACGTTGATGGTGTTGTACGAAAATGGGGGCTCACGCGGTCATCAACTTGGACTAGCATTTAAATATTAATATCTGATGACGATACCTCCAACGATTGTGGATGCTGAGCGTGCATTTTCAGCAGCAGGCTGCCTGGCTTCCAAAATCAGATCCAGACTAAATAACGAAACACTCGATGCTTTAATGTTACTTCGGGCATATTTTCAAAATAATATTTGTATTTTTATCTT
The DNA here is from genome assembly GCA_008973525.1 of Stenopsyche tienmushanensis. Taxonomy (NCBI): domain Eukaryota; kingdom Metazoa; phylum Arthropoda; class Insecta; order Trichoptera; family Stenopsychidae; genus Stenopsyche; species Stenopsyche tienmushanensis. Next base: position 164,157 of record WACJ01000369.1, read on the forward strand.
TTCTTATATAAATAAAATTCTTTCGCTTTTTTAAACTATTGGAAATCGGGATCCCGAGACTGAACTGACCCGAAATCTCGGGATTGAAATTTTGGCTCGGGATTGGATTCCCTAGTCATAATAATTCACATGCCCTTTATATCATATCGCGAGGGAATATTTAAATCGAATGCAATGGATTTGATCCTAATCATTAAATGTGCACTAAGGAGGCTTTAATTATTCAGCAACAGTGTAATTCGTTTGTGAAGCACCGTCATAAAATACATTAATTTATCCAATATTCGATCCATTGCATATAAACATACCGAAGAGATGTCTCTATTCGTCTATGACTATTGTATGGTGATATGATAGTTATAGACGACTATGTTGTTATGAAAGAGGGGTCGGCGACCGGGGGCCTGTGTAGTTGTATACGACCGATCGAATGTCTGCCTCTGTATAATTTGTACAGGACGCATCACACAAGAGGGATATTTTCAGAGAAGTGTAGAAGTGATAAATATATATTTTAGATTTAATGTCAACTAATTGGAACCAAAACCGCGTTTAGTTTGTTAACGAGTCTTGTTGCTTGCGTGAAATACGCCGCAAATGAAGCGGACGCTATAGAAGGGTTGACTGCAATATCTAAATTGTTGTCCATTTGAATCTATGACCCCGTTAGCCGAGGATATGAAATCGTTAATGCATTCTCGAACTTGTTTTTTTTTACTCTTGAGAACATAGAACAATTGTGTTGAAGGGTTCATAAAGGTGTTACTTTTGAGGAGACAAGTACACTTAGTAGGATTTGGAAGATGTAAAATTTTCATCCAAGATTTAAATACTATAGTTGAAGAAAGAATGGCATTTAAAAAGAAAACGAAGAGCTATGGTTTGAGATAAATATTAAGTTATCCCAAAAGAAATCCATTATTATTTTATTCGCTCATTTTTTGACTTCATTTGTGTTTATATATTTTTTGTATTTTAATGGAAGCTCTAAAGATTGAAATAGATAATAATCAGAGGGTGTTATGGATGGCTGACTGATAATCTGCGGAATATGGATGATGTGGTTAAAACTTCACGTGAGTGGCAACATGCGCATTATCATGGTGTAAAACAACTCCTCTTCGACTGAGAAAACCTTATCGTTTTTCTTGCAGTTATTGTTTAAGTGTCAACGATAAACTTTTGTAGTTATCGCTTCGTCTGGCTTAAGAAGTTCATAGTAACACATAAAATAACCTTCTGAAGCGATAATCCTGGCTTGGACGTTGGAACGAGGACTGTTTCTTGGAAAGCCTTTGTTTTTTTTACATTATCATATTCAATTAATTTTTCGTCTCCAGAGAAAATTTAAAAACACAAACAGAAAAAAACTTGACTCAGACAGAAGTGTCTGGACACAAACTGTACTCAAACGAGAGCTTGCGAAAATAATAGATTTCTTTCGGGAGGACCTCATAAATAAAATAAATAAGAATTCGCGGTACAAAGGTGGTTCCTTCTGGAAAGAAACAGCCTAGGTGTATGCCTACATGCTTGGTGTATACCTACTAATAAGCAAAGTTTTTTACAAGGAAATCTCACGATTTTCATATTTTTTCAGATTAAAAGTAATCCTTTCCGAAAAGTTCCGGACCACAAGGGGTCGGAGCAGTACTCTATAGTCCGACAAATTGTATAATCCGACATTGCCTTGCAAATTTTTGTCGAATTACCGCTGTATAGTGTGTCCATCACCACAAAAACTTAACTCGCCTATCATCTAATCGGTTGAATTGTGAATATTTTGAATATCTATAACCACATACGAGATGCTCATTAATGTTTCGCAATTCATTCCGATAAAATAAAAGCGAGAGCAACAATATAAATTTGTGTTACCTTCGAACATCATGTATCTTTCTGAATAGAATTAAAAAATATATAATTGTTAATCAGAATACGTATTTTGTTGTGGGCAACTGGAGAGACTGGAGTAACAACGTCGCTCTGGATATAAAAGGGGCGACGTGTTGCTCCATGGAAATACTATTCATGCGGCAAACGTATGATACAAAAAATCAGGGTGGATGAATCAAAAGCAAACTACCCCTGTGCACTGGAAATACCGCTGTCTGATGAAGTATGTTTATAGTTGTACATCGACCGGTTCAATGAAATTTCTTTTGAGCGCTTATCTATATGCGTATCCATCTCCTTACTAAATTCGTATGCAATATATATGGGTATTTATGGAATCGGAAACTTTCTAAACCTATTAACATATTTAATGACTCGACTGCTAAGTTCAAGCGATGACAATTTGGGTCTTACCCAATGATTGCATGATTGTAAAATCGCACCGAATTGGTGCGATTTTGCGATACGGATTATATTTTGATAGCATGAAAATTTCGCTATTTGTACAGCTCGCATCCTGGTGCGAATTTGTAAAGGGCTTTTAGAAAGAAACTGTGTATATATTCTATGCATTCAATGCAATGATCATTAAAACGCATATGCTTGCAGACGTGAAAGAACGAATTTCGACGAAATAAAGTATCAAGACAAAGTCGTGCTTTCAAACAAAACTGAAAGAATTTGCTCCCCGAGACTTCTACGATGTTTGAATAAAAATGTGTTTATACGTCTTTGAGTGCAGGTTAAAATTATCCAATAACTTAAATCAATCAAAAAATAAAAGATTTGTATAAGCAAATATTTAGCAACATGTATAGTTATGGATTTACAGAAGAAGGATGCAATCAACATCTCAATAACAAACAGATCAACAATGCATTGACCCATTCGAATCGGAGAGCAGATGTATTATGCTCTGATGTAAATTCTATTAATGTGTTTCGAAATAAAAGGGCAGGGTTACCGTGCAAGCCTGCCATTTTATTTCTGAAGGAGTAGATTTTAGAGGAAAAGTAGCGGTGATACTCGGCCAATGACACTACTCCAGAACAGTCAAGGAGGAATAACAAAATTGGTCAACGATAAGAATGATGCAAGTATCTTAATTATCAAAACAAACGCCTGTTCTCAAGACAACATGACAATCGAGCTTCGACTTCTAGACACTCATTCTGTTCTTGAACCTTTTCTTAAACGTTCATAACAAAGTGACATCGCACATAAGTTTTATATTAGCCACAAACGGTTATACCCATAAAACAAATAAACGTTTATGAAAATGTATACCTTGTAGAGTACATTCGGAGATACTGTTTTCGAATTTCCGTACTCAAATCTGGCCGAGTTATAGTAATTTTCTGGAAAAATGATTTCTGCCTTGATACATTCTCATGCAAATACACACGCAGACCTCCGAGTCGTTATATAGGAGAATAATGGAAATGAAATATCGAGAATTACAAACGAAAAAATTTTGATGATTGCTTAAGGGTAGACCGTTAATTCAAAGAGAAGCCGGATTTCCAAGAAAAAGTTCAAAGAGACGGACGCCATACCTGAGAATTCAAAGGCATTTTGCGAACATTGGCTCCCTTTGCAAGGATTCATTGCCTGCTTTGTTTGTACAAGAGTTACATGTATTCAATTATGTATACAAACATATTGGAGGCATTCGAATACTGCCATCTTAATTACTTTGTGACGCAAAGGACCCGAAGAAATGACCGTGTTATAAAATTTCCAGGTACGGATGGTAAAATTTACGATTGTGGGCGGCGAAAGTGTAAAAATTACATTTAAAATTACATAGAAAAAGTCGATTGAAGATTATTCTTATATCGTACATCCTGTCATATTATTAGTGGACTGATTTTGGCAGATAGGCAAATGAAGCTTAGTCCCTTGTTGGTGAATCTTTCAAAAATATGCTCGACAAAAACAAAGTTTTGACTTGGTGAAATTGTTATATTTCCAGAACGAAACCCGTAACCGAACCGGAATGCAAAAAATAGCGGTTTGAAGCTCTGGACGAATATGCTGTTAACATTTTGAGGGGTGATCAAATTTAAAATCGATGGAGGTCGTCGATGCCATAATCGCTTTACGCCGATTACTTTCTGTCAGTTCCTATCAGCGTAAGACAATCTTCAATTCGAGGCAGGGTCAATTGAAATCGAAAAAATCGAAATCATTATTAGTTGAGAGTGTTCTTTATGAATAGTGGATGGGGGGGTCCCAGGCTCTGGGATAGTACTCCTTTAGGAGTCAACAAGATGATTAGAAAGACGATCCTTCTGATAAGGTTTGAATAGTCCTTCCAAGTCGAACATTTTGTTGCTCTTTTAACAGTTTTCTGGAACGATGAAGGTATATACCGTCAGAATTTATGACATAGACGACTATCGTAAGACGAGAAAAACCAATAAAAGCTCGCGGATCTTGTAACATATGACAACTCGCCAGTACATATCTATCGATGATAAGGTATTTGAACTCACATCCAACGATGATTAATACAACCTGATGTTATTTTACTGTGAGCCAATTGTTACACTATCAAAAAGTTTCTTTACATCATATATATTTGACAGGTAAATATGTAAAACGCAAATATCATTCGATAATAATAAGTTCCGAAAATACAAATATAATTCAATTCCATCTGAATATTCGAATGGAGAAAAGCTCCTCATTGAGCTATTGACGTTGCTAAAACCCAATGATAGCATAAGATAAGTTATGCCAATAAATAATCAATTAAAATGGACAGTTTAATTTTATTTTGAATTGTCAAATCGATATATTCTATTGAAAAATAAAAACAAATTTACCTTGCAATTCTAAGATGCTGCTGCTTGAAATGCAATGGAACTCGGTATTCACTTATCAAAATATTTTAATGCACAATCTAATAATGTTTACAAAATGAATCAACAACTTATCAGGACTCCAATATTGTAATAGGCACGTGTGCCACAGGTGAGCAACCACCGCTTTCAATACGACACGTACGTCACTGCTCGACAGCAAGCGCGACCAAACTAAGCATTATTAGCCCGTTCAGGGATTTGCAACATTTGCACATCTGTCTAGAGCAGGGCTCGCCAACCCTTAATAAACATTCATTTATTAAATAACAACGCTATTTATTACCAGAGCCGTAACGAGGGTATGAAGCGCCCGTGGCACATATCTAACTATTGTAAATGCGATATATTAAATATTATTATAATGTAAATAATATATGAAGATAGTCTCAAAAGTACCTGAACTAATGTATAGATAGCGGTTGTTATCGTTATGTAAATTAATACTTTTATTTGAAATATCTCAGTTCAACCAATATCAAAGCCTATCTAGCCAGCGATCGAACGAATGAGGTAACCATCCCAGAAATGGCGAAGAAAATCCACAAAATGGTATTGGTGACAGTCTACTCTAAGTGCGCGTGCTATCAGACACGCTCGGCGTTTCAAAAAAACCTCGTACATTGCATATTGACTGAAAATTCGTACATGAGAAAGCTGTGCGCAAGATGGGTGCTGCTTTTGCTCACAATGGAACAGCGTCATGATGATGTTTCAATCGAGTGCTTGGCGATGTTTCACAGCAATAAGGCCTAGTGTTTGCATCAATTCATAACCGTGGATGAAACATGAGTTCATCATTTCACATCTGAGACAAAGGAACATGGGGAGCCTTCACTGACCTGAGCTATTTATTGGCCCCGCTATTCGGGAGCATGTCAGCCCGCTGAACAAAAGGTGCGAAACCTGAATTTAAGGACTAATACCAGCTAATAAATAACACTATAAAATATATAGCTCTTATGTGGGAGGAGAAATTTAGATTCATTCGCGACCTCATTTGGCGTCTATGTGAATTAGCCTTATGAGGGGGCTTCTGTGATCATACAGATCATAGAAAGCCCCGGGTACGCATTTGTCCCTGGAAATATCGCAAAAAGAGGACGAAGTGGTCTGTGTGTCCAACCGGTCCGCTTTTCGGACCGCTGACGTGACGAATGAGCGCCTCGCGATTATGATGACCTTTGTAGAGAAATGGATTTATCAATCTTATTACACCGTCATCGATTTTGGTTCCCCCAGATTCGTTATCAAATAACCGTCCTATACAGATCTCTATATTATGGATGTATCCATTTGGGGAATAAAATTTGATGCCGTATTTGGCTTTCTTCCCTTTCATGTATTGCCGTAAGCACAATCGCCCTCGACGAAGAAGAAGAGATTAATCTAATGAAAATTCTTCCGATTGGAGAATACATATTTTGAAAATTCGAAACAAAGATGTCAACAGGTGGTTCTATTATTGTCATCTTGTCATTATTGATCGTTTTACAATTCAAACATCTCAAATTTTTTTAGAATCTTTTTCCTGACATTACGTAATAATATATTGCATGATAATTTGTAAACTTCGGAATCGTTTTGCGCATATGTGAATTGAATATAATGTAGTACTCTAAGTCGATTCTACACCTCAACAGGTCAACAGGTTTTACAGGTAAACTATTCACCAAAATTAATTTATCTTGCTTAGAGAAGTTTGAGAGTCTGAGCCATATATGTATGTTTGTTTTCGTTTTGAATCTAAACAACTCACCCGATCAGCCTTTTTCTGACAACTCCGTTTTGTAATGAGAGATCGTAATCGTTCTGACGTATGGCGTCCGATCGCGAAGCGCTCATTCGCCATATCAGCGATCCGAAAAACGGACCGATTGGACACACTGACCTTTTTTGCCACTCCGTTCTCTTTTATGACTTTTTGCAGCATTTTCTATGATCTGTACGAACATGAAAGCTCCCTTAGAGGCTAACTTACATAGATGGTTCGCATTATATGAGGTCGCGAACGAATCTAGACTTTCCCCCACACTAAATATTTATCTATCTTAATAATTTATGCTGCTATCTTAGCTAGTTTTTTAGTTTCCAGTTACAAAATCTAGCTAATTTCTCCCTCGTGCTCATAGCGTAAAACGCCACTTGAAGTTGAGAATGAGCGTGTACTTTGCGGTTACCGATATTAAATTCAATGGAGGGGGGGGGGGGGCGTAAGCTAGATAGTAAGTTTGCCACGGGCGCTTCATACCCTCGTTACACCTCTGTAAGTAAGTATTATCTGCTGACGCATAACGGGATTTGGCTGTTGTGTGCGTCAGTGTTAAAATCGCAACCCACAACGGATATTTTTTCAGTCCGGCCAAACGAACACAATACTAAAAAATAAGTGTGGTAATACTCGGATAATGTCGACACTACTGAACAGTAAGGCCCGACTCACATTATGGTGCCGCTGACGGTTCAATCTCGTTCCAATTCCGATCCGATAGTGTGAATAGTCTCATTGTTCCTTGTGTAAGAATATTTTACCGGACCGAGACCGGAGTGAGATCGAACCGTTTGCGGCACTATAGTGTGAATCGGGCCTAAAGAGGTGGTATTAGATGGTCGTCAAGATTAAAGGAATAATACATACTACATACATACAAGGATAATGCTTACATTTTAACTCGCAAAACATATGCCAGTATATGCGTCATTTTAATATGAAAAGATGACGCATAATGCAGATATGTCCACCAACACGTTAATTATCAAAATATTACGTTAAGATAAGAGCCTATGGACAGTCAGTTTAAAGCAGGGGCTGCCAAACCAAATGATCTTGCGGGCCACTTTGGAAATGCATCATAGCTCCGCGGGCCGCATATAATGACGCCACTCCAGAACAGTAAGCAAGGTTTATAAACAGATAAAGATTAAAGAAACATCACTCTGAAGAGCGATAAGGATGAACACACACATTAACAAAGGTTCGCAGTTGAAATAATTTCTACTTTGGGAAGTACTAATCGGCGCGAATAGTATTGCCCCTGAAATAGAAAAGATAGTAGCATAAGGAATACATGTCAAGTGTGAGGAAGAAAACATTAGATTGTCCTTTTTTTATTTCTATACCAGTGGCGGTTTACGTCTCTGCGGATATCACATAATTCAAGGGATCTAAGAAAGTGCTCAAAAAATATATTCATCCTTTGAAATACGATATTCTTTTATGCGGCATGTAGAAATCGTGGTTAAAAAATTAGACCTTTTCTCTGTCCTGATGCCGAGTAACGGGCGGATTCCACGAGCGTGGTTTCTTGTGCATAGTTTACTAGCATTCCCATTACTGCAGTGAAGTGATCACACTTTTAGGCTAAATATCGCTTGTGAGACATCTTATCAACATTAAATAATGTCTTTGTTATTAAGAAAGTGCAACCGATGACGGAGTAGCTGATAAAAGTAATATTGTGAGCCTAAACGTGTGGTGACTTCACTGCAGTAATCGGCATGCTAGTAAACCATGCACAAGAAACCACGCTCGTGGAATCTGATCATAATAGTGATATTTTCTAGTAACTCCACATAAACTACACCGAACTCTATTTATTATTTAAGAGTGTAACAACATAATCTTCATTGTCCAATCCAGTCTGAAAATAAATCGAATACAAGGCAAAGAAATATATTTCTTTAATAATTAGAACGGATTTTTAAGAAAATAATTTTCAAAGTATGCATTTTTCATTTTTGTTTGATTTTTGGATGAATATATGATTTCTAATCTACGAATGAACCTAATTCTCAGAAGTCTAATAACAATAAATACTTTGTTTTATTTTTAGTCTCTATTTTCTTGTCTTTTCGAAGCATTTCGTACAAATTTGTCCACAGTTTGGGAGTCGCTCGATATAATAAACACATGGCATCATATAGAATTATTTCTAAAGGCTTCGGCAATTCGTGAAATTCATGAAAAATAAAACCTATTTGTGTACCAATTATTTTGAGAACTTATGCACTATACTTTTCGCTTTATAAAACATCTAATTTTACTAAATTAGCAATAATAGAAAACAAATAACGAGCATTTTTGTGAAAGTCGCGCGGAATATAAAATTGCCAGAAATGTGCGGAACTCTGTGCTAATGAGGCTCAGCGTTATCTTGAAGTATGTTTTTTTTTGTTATTTACTGAAATTTATCGCTTTTTTCGTGAGCTCTTCTTTTCTTGTGTTTGTCATATCAGGTTCAAGCAATTCAAATTGAATTAGGCCCGATCCACACTATGGTGCCAGTAACGGTTCGATCTCGCTCCGATCTCGGTCCGATCAAATATTCTTACACAAGAAACAATCAGAGTATTCACACTATCGGATCGTTCCAATCCCGTTTTTTGTATGAGAATATTTGACCGGACCGAGACCGAGAGCGAGATCGAACCGTTACCGGCACCATAGTGTGGATCGGGCCTTACTCCGGTGAAATACAACCATAAACAGTTTATGGGTAATAAATTGTACCTAAATTTTACTACCTATTATTGTTTTTTTTTGCATAGGATTATTATGTAATATCTACATCACAAATCACAATTCGTTGCAAAAACAAAGAAAGAAGATGCGCAATTGTCCGCTGCCCTAATGCGATTAGCGACAATTCACGAGGAAGCTGAATTCCTTGTGTATTTAATTTACTCATACGATGATGATGCTCTTGCACCGTTGTCTGTGGAAATCCACGCCCGGTTTTGCAATTCCCCGATTGCTTGATGAGGATCTGATTCCACTGAAGATGTCAACATATCATCTTCCGATTTATGAGGTTTCCCGTTTTAGGATCATCTCTGAGGTTCATATAATATTTATTAACCTGTAAAAATTACTAAACTTTCAACATTTCCGTATGTATCTGTAATTGTATGATTTTCGATTTTGCAGAGAAAAAACCAAAGGTATTCACCATGTAAACCTAATTTTCTATCAGTTCCGCCGCAGCGCGTAACAAGCTTGATAATGAATTAAGCTCAATAAATGAACCTTAAAACTGTTGATATCACACAATAACGTTAATTTCTTCGGAATATTTCTTCGTTAACTTGCATGGCATTTGTTTTCTGTTGTTCAGCTATTTTTGCCTATTAATGTGTTGCGAAAATAAAAGGACAGGGCTACCGCGCAAGTCTGCCACTTTACTTCTGAATGAGTAGATTTTGGAGGAAAAGGAGTGGTGATACTCGATCAATGACACTGCTCCAGAACAGTCAAGGAGGAATAACAAAATAGGTCAACGATAAGAATGATGCAAGTATCTTAATTATCAAAACAAACGCCTGTTCTCAAGACAACAAGACAATGGAGCTTCGACTTCTAGACACCGTATCTAAGACACGTGTTGAATGTACTGTACACATACCTTGTACAGTACATTCGACAATTTAAAAAAAATGGGTATCAGATTCTGAACCGAATTCCCAACAAGCATTTAGACGTGTATGAGTGCTGAAGCCATCGATTCGGTGAGATTTTAATATAATGAGCAAAATTACGAAAATCCTCACTATTATTTCTTGGTATTTTTTGCTGATTATCCTTTTCAACTTTGTAATTTAGAAGTTACATATGATGCATATCTATTCTTTGCCGATACTCCTCAATTTGACAAATAGACTAAATTTATAATTAAAAATTATGAATTGGATTTATTTATGAAAATATTTCTTTGGAAATACGCGAATATTTTTGGGTCTCCCTAATATATATATGTTAATAACTAAAACTGGGATAATCGATAGCTCGCTATATTGAGATGTTTGATTTTATCGCAATCAATTAAAGTTTACGCCTTAAAAAATACACTGTCTGTATTCTAATTATGCATTATTTTGCTTATACATTATTCTAAGCTAACATAGACCTTTTAACGTGGAAAATGGAATTGGTGCCGTAGAGGCGTAAAGGATCGTCTCAGGTAGGTCATTTAATCTAAACACTATTCTGCTTTTTATATTCTCTTCGTCATAAAGATGAACATATTAAAATGAATATGCTTGGATTACTAAATTCTTGTATAGTGGGTTAGTTCCTGGGATTTTCTTATGAAGATTTAGGTTGAAATCCAGTTTAAATTTCCACTCATTTCCATTCATTTTAAATCATTTTGTCTTCTCATTCAATCAACCGCTCTCGGACAGACAATATGGGTTCAGGCCAGGAAGATCAACCGTGGGGGCGATCGACAGGGTCCTCGAATCGGTGGAGCGCAGTAAAGTGACTCATAAATATGCATATGCGATCTTCCTCGACTTTCAGGGGGCGTTTGACAATGCTTGGTGGCCGATGATCATTAAAAAACTGCACAACAGTAGTGTGCACGCCAACATCATCGGCCTCATAAGAAGCTATTTCTCCGACCGTACAATCATCGCGGAAGCGGGTGGAGTACTGATCCCCCGCCAGCTCGGCAAGGGCTGCCCGCAGGGACCGGTGCTCGGGCCGATTCTATGGAATGTCCTTTTGGACGACGTTTTCGAGTTGCCGCTGCCCTCGGGCTGTGAGCTGTTTGCGTACACAGACGACCTCACAATGACGGTCTGCGAAAACTCTTCGAGGGAGACAAGGGAGAGAGCGGAAAAAGCATTGGAACTACTATGGGACTGGAGCATCTTGAATAGGCTCGCTTTCGCGCCCGGGAAGACGACGGCGTTAGTTATGAGAGGAGGTCCGCATCCCCTACGTCAAGGAAATCAATTACCTTGGCGTTATCCTGCAAAAGGGAGGGTGGTTCTCGACGAACATAAGGACCGCTACTGGGAAGGCCGCAAACGCCTTCGCAAAGATGTCTAGACTACGCGGGTCTGAATGGGGGTTGACATCCAGGCATATGAGGATTGCATACGAGGCAATCTACAATACATAAGCATTACAACTTACGGGGCAGGGGCATGGGCTTCTAAACTTTTTTCAGTTGGAAAGCAGGGTCAGACTCAACTCGGCGCAGAGGCATCCGTTCCTGAGGATGACAGCGACTTATCGCACGACGGCCACAGACAGTCTCCAGATACTGGTAGGGGTGTTTCCCCTGGATCTGTAGCTGCAGGTCAGCGCTTTCGTGCACCACTGGAGGAAGGGGCGCCCACTCACGGTGGGCCAGACAAACATCAGCGCCGAGGTTGCAAAGGAGCTCTTGCTACTTAAAGATGAGGTCAAAAAATTGGCAAAGATGCTGCCGCAAAAGAATGGCAGAAAAGATGGGTGGCGTTCATTAAGGGGCGCCGTATCTTTCAGTTTTTCAGGTCCGTCAAGAGCAGAAGAAGGGCGCACTGGCTGGTCAGCAATCATTGGACGTCTCAATTCTTGATGGGACATGGCCATTTCAGTGCCCAACTAACGGGATTTTTTTTTTCTATGGGCGAGGAATCTTCACAAGACTCCCAGAGAATCTGGGTAGTGTAGGATTCACGATTTTTCGGTCGTGCCTATCCACTAAACCTCCCCCTTGTCGTTCTCTGTCCCCCTGGTATTGTTTTCCACATTCAGGAGGACAGGTAGTCTGGCCTTAGGTGATTGGCCCTATTCTATTGTTGGAGAGGCTGTTGCGCTCTGCGTCTCTCTCTTTCACTGCCCTCTTTGGCGCTCAGAATCTCTTCCACGTATTCGCGCCAAAGGTCCCAGTTTTTCTTGCTCTCCATCATGCTGTGGACCATGTTGTTGACGTTGAGCTCGGCTACTCCGAGTGCTTGTTTCAGCAGTTTCCTCTGAGGTGCCCAAGCCTCACAGCCAATGATGGTGTGCTCTGCGTCATCGACCTCCGCTTGGCAGTGGTGGCAATTGGCAGATGTTTCCTTGCCAATCCGCTTTAGGTACGCTCCGAAACATCCGTGTCCGGTGAGCACCTGAGTTAAGCGGTAGGTCGTTTCGCCGTATTTTCTGGCCCTCCACCGACTTACGACCGGTAAAAGTCGGTGGGTCCATCTTCCTTTTGTGGACTGATCCCATCTCTGTTGCCAGGCTTCCTTCAGTTTCTGTTCATGTTTGTTGCGGTTTTTGGGATCTTCATAGTCCAAGGCTCTCTTTTTTGCTAGGAGGTCCAGCGGCGGGATTCCTGCAATCACGAGCACAGCTTCTTCTGATACTGTTAAACTAATGGGACTGGGCCGCGCGGGTAGCGCCCAACCGGTCCGCGGGCCATGTGAGGGGCCCGTGGGGCACAGAGATCTGGTGACCCGTCCCGGTGCCTTCAGCGCCTTTTCGGTATTCTGTAATAGTTTCGGTAAAAAGACCGAACCCGGCGGCTTTTACCACAAATACTGGGAATAAACCAGAATGTGGTGGAGGAAGTCGGATTAACGTAGCTGTAGTAGAATAGTTTATGCGGGTACACGCTCGGGAATGTGGCGGATACCACATGTCCCTCTTTTTTTCTCATTCAATCGAAAAATATGTTTTTATATGTGAAAGATAATGAATGAAAATTCAGATTATGAAAAAAGTTGTCGACCAATTTAGGTATCAGAACTACTAATATTTCCGATCGATTAAACTATACACTGATTTTCTGAATCTGAAAAAGCATATACTGAGACATTTAACCCTTTGAGTAGTGAGTTAGTTTTAAATCATCATAAACTTAGATGCTATATTTGTATGTCCGCCACTTGTCATCCGTACAAATCCACTTATCTGTCAGGACCGTCATACAAATAAACACTGTCGATAGCAAGCAATATTCGGTCATTTCTTTGCGTAAACATAAACAATACACTTGAAATCGATGAATTATATTATTCAAATATCATTATTAATCGATATTAGATAGATATTCTCTCCCATTCACAATCTCCGATCTGCAATATACTCTCCGTCTCTGTTTGTCTCCAAACTCAACGTGCAATACACTCCGTCTCTGTCTCCCATTCACTGTTTCCGACCTACAATATACTCTCTCCGCCTCTGTTAGCGCGGAATATCCGGATCGTAATGTGTTATATGTCCATATTTTGCATATTATTTAATCTCTAAATTAAACCATAACAGGCAGATACAATATATGGATTTGAAAATAATAACGACAGCTGCGATTATTCAAATTCTCGATCAAATATATCTCTTCCGATTGCCAATTTTAGTCCTTTATGGAATTTCACGTTTTACTATTGCAATAGGTAATTTGTCGAAATCAAAAACTTAGGGTAAATCTAATTTTTTGCAACGATCAATATTGCCAATCAAATATTTTTAACACAATAACTTTTTTTTTGCAAAACTAAATGATAAACCCACGAAGCATTACTTTCCTACAAAGCAAGTGATTCGTGTAATTAATATAACGTAAACATTGTAGTATTATTATATTTATAAATCTTTGTAAATATTATTGTAATATTTATAGCTTACTATCACTATCATTCTGATTGTATTACATGTCAGTTCATCCAAGCGCGTCAAATGCTTATTTTTGTCCACCATCGTAAATTAATAAATAGAGATAGTATTTTAGTAAATACTAAAAGTATAATAGAGTATTTGACACATGTGTTGCCTTGAACCTTTTTCGCTATATGTACCTAATTTTAGATTCAATCAATTATACTATTAGGAATACCCGGAAGTAGTGTCGTTTTTTTTACAACGCGATCCAAAATATTTTTTCTTACGCTTGATTGAACTTTTCTTAAACAAAATAGTTTCCGGCATTATCTATCACCCTTACTTTAAATCACCTTACGCCCTTCTCATAAAATCCAGCCGGCTTTGACTAAAGTATTCTGAAAGGGTGGTTTTCAACCCTTGTATAGAAATGAAAATTTAATCTCTTAAAAAATATTCCATAGAACGAAATAGGTAAAAATTAGCGTAGCATGAGATCCAGCAAGCATGGTAGATACAACAAAATGATTCAGCCAAGATCCCTAAGTTTTTCACGCGTCAATTTCGTTAGAAGATTAAGAGATGATGATCTTTACCAGTGATTCTCAACCGGTGCACCGCGAGCTTATTCCAAGTACACTGCGAAAAAAATGGTAAAAACGAAAAATTCTGCAAAATAGTGAAAACCGAAAAAGTCGTTGATGAAATTATGAAAGTCAACGAAAGAGTTAATCAATATCTATGCTGCAAAGAACTTACTGAGCACACGACAGGACAAGATGTTTTTTATTCTATTTCTTCATATTTAAAACAATTTATAATATGGGGGTTATATGTAGGAATTTGTAGAGATGGTTCTCCTTTAATGGTAGGCTCAATCAATGGATTTGTTACCCTTGCAAAGACAAGAAACCCTAATATTATAATTACGCACTGTTATTCGGACACAACTCTGTCTTACCTCTTTAATCGGGGAATTTAGTTTTGAGCATGATAAAAAGTGTGTATGTGCAACGGGGAATTATTTCCATAGGATAGGATTACGGATTATTTCGTAGTAATAAACTAAAATAATTGATAGCTCTTCATGCTTACTAGAAGGTAATTTTTGAAAGGTTTTGATGGAACATTTCGTCATATTCATTACAGTTGCTTTTTTTTGGAATGACGAAATATTTCGTCATACCCGGTTAAGTGGTTAAGGGGTTAATAAAGTCGCACGGGTTTGTAAATGAGTGTGGATTAAATAAAATTATAATAAAAAATGGCATATTATTTGACAATCAATTGATATTTTACAATAATATGTCGACATAGTGTAATATTGTTGACATAATTTAGTGCAATGAATTCAATTTCTTATATAGAATTGTTTTGAAAAAATCAAGTAGAGCTTTGAATCAGAACAAAACCGAAAACCGATTAAACTATATTGAACATGATACTTTAAATACCCAGGTCCGCGGATCCTAGTTTAATAACTTGCTCTAAGGTATTTGAACTCTTGGATTCTTGCAATTTGCTTTGTTTAACTTTGCAATTACCAGACCAATATGCGCCAACATGGTGCATTCGTTAAACGGCTTGCTAAAAATAATTCTGCACACACACACAGTACTTGTGCTAATTTAAAAACCTTCTTGGATAAACGTTTAAACTCACCAAAGTTTCATCGCAATCGGATGAATGGTAAAGGAATGTAAAGCAAGCAAAAAATCTTTTAAACAGATATTCATTTTTACATATATAAACTTAGGTGATTTCGATAGGATACTTTTATTTCAACATTATCAATTTTTTAGATCGTGGAAATTATTGTAAAGCTGGATTAAAACTATTTTTTCTGAAATCTCGACTTGAACCCAACTATATATAATTAAAGACAAAGACCCATTATGGCAACAATTGGTTCAATTTTATATAAATAGAATTTCGAATATAAAAATGGAAAAACGAAGAAACTCCGCAATCAATCGAAGAGACGACGGCACTAGTGTACCTAGAGCTTGACTTTAAATTTTAACAAAAATCAAAGCACCAGATACTATGTCAAAAAATCTAACAGTACAGCCAATCAACAAGCACAAAGTGACGGCATGAAATGAACAATATTAGGTTTTGGTAGCACTGGGCGGAAGATGGTCACAGGAAGCACTACCAAGACGACGGTGTCAGTTAATCCGCGAACATAAAGTCGATGGGAGGCTCGAAATACTAGATAGAGGTTAAATTTTAATTTTTATATGTATATTTTTAAATAAACTTAATTAAATGTCATTAGTTTGGGTCATTTTGCTCCAGTCGGATTCAAGTTTTTTGAAGATTATTTGAAGAAAAAGGATTTTTTTTAAACAATGATTAGAAATAGAAAGTTCATTTACATTTTTTTGTGAATTCCCTGATATGTGAGCAATAAATTAAATGTTTACGGCAATAATTCGTTATTTGCAATTTGGTATTTTTTTAAATGTTGGAAAATAAATAAAAATAAAAAGAGATGTTACAAAAAAGTTATAATAAAATAATTTATTTGCAATTTAATGCTGCAATAATAAGATTGAAATATAATAGAGTAGGCCGGATAAAATTCTGTTAGTGCCAAATACGTCATTTATGACATACAAACGTTTGAATTCGGAACTCGATTAAAGTATTGTACTCTCCAAAAATTAACATAGGCAAAATGTAAACTATCAAGATCAAGGAGTAAAGGGATCTGATCTCATCTTCAAAGCTATCAGCCATAACAATAAAACGTATTGTTACAAAAAAAAGTCAACAGACAAAATAAAAATCACCTAGACCACGGAGTAAAACGATCTAATTCCACTTCCAAACTAATCCACGAAAATGCAATATAGTGTATTATTTAACAATCAGATAAGTATTTTTTAGCATTAAATTGTTGCTTAGAAATTATTTTATTTTATTCATTCAAATATTTCTCTAAAAGACACTCAGTACTTTGTTAAATTTGTCATCAACCAATTTTAAAGGATTGATACATTTTTTTAAAATCCAGCCTATAAAACTTGTTATAAAATTATATTCATAGTTACCCAAGCCTGTTAGTGATTAAAGTCTAGTGTTTCTAATAATATTTACTATATGACGCTTGTTAACATAATCATAAATAGAGTTCAAAGATATCAATTAGCTTTACACGACCGGGTCTGAAGTGACCGGTGACCAGGAAGTTTATGCATGCATATTTAAGTTAAGAAATTGAAAGGCATGTCTTTATTCCTCGTATATCATTGAGTTGACTAAATAGTTCCTATAAATTACTACCATTCAGTATGGTTACTCCTATGTAATAGTTATTGAACACACAGCGTAGAGATTAATATTGAATTGTGTATACATGCATACAATATCAATACATTGAGTTTACTTTCCTGAGTCTATCTATTCTAAGATCAAATAAATGATCTTGTATCATTCTTGTAAAATTACCCGTTCATTCTTATACAGTAGACCTGCGATAATCTAGCTCGGTGATCCTGCATCTTCTGAAGTCTGAAATCTCAATACAAATATAGTACATATGTACGGTAAAGCTTCGTCAATGAAAAAAATGCAAAAGTATGATTTTGGACCGCTTAAATTGCAATTAATCTTTTTCTAAGTTGGCAAGTGAGTATGGCGTAGGACGATCCACAATTTATGATACAAAAAAGAACTGCAAGAATATTTAAAAGTTTGTCTCCACCATTGATTATGAGCCAGGCATGAGGCAAACTTTTAAGAAAGCTAAACATTCAAAATAGGGATTCCAATTGTCGCTATCTTCATCACTTCCATCTTCGTTCTCATGGACAAGCTGGCTATGTAGAGATGTTATTTCGTTTGTTATCGCCGAAAAATTGAACTCATCTTCACTAAAAGTAATATTTTCGTCGTATTCTATGCTTATTGGGCTCAATAACTTTGAGAGAAATATTCTGATTGCCAAGAAAGTTGAGCTCGAACTAACGTCGAAGGCAAAGTTCGATTTGCAGTCGCGGGTGTTTTTGAGATAAGACACATTGTATCACTTGACACCTCATAACATGATTCACAAAAGGCAAGGAGTAGACTCATGAAGCGATATTCGTTAGTACCTAAGTAAACACCATTATCATTCAATTTACCGCATCGATCCGAGTGGTGCTCAAGAGGCACCGCTCGAGTTGTCACATCACATGCAGTGGTGCCTGAGAGGCACCACTTGGGTGCAAAGGGTTAATAACCATAATAATGACTTGTTTACAAAATAATGCAATTCATTGAACTTTAAATAAATAAAGGCCATTTCCAATCAAAGTAGTGACATATTTTCAAAGCGAGGCGAATGATCGAATGCTCTGGAAATATTCCTTTAGGTGATAAGAGTAGCGTTCACATCGTAATCAGCTTGAATTCCATAACAACTGGCCAATGAAGAAAGATCTGCGAGAGAAGGGGAGCATTGAGCCAAATACAAAAGAGGTACGGACCACCATATGAAGGATTACTAATCATTGTTTAAATCAACAAACTGCTCGTCATACTAGGCCTAGTAACAGAATCAAGAAGGCATTGTTCAAGGACCAGAAATTTTAAACATAACAAGATCCAGGCGATAAGAAGGATTCTCTCGAGCTTTTTTATCACTAGTTTAATACACTTGTAACAATAAAACCAATATTAACAGCAACTGAATGAGTATTTTCAATGGCAAGAGAGGCAGAGGTGGAGAAAGATTTGTATATGTGGTTTCTTCAGGGAAAAAAAACCAGGCATACACTTATTTCTGGGCCCATCCATATTGGCCACGAAAGCAAAAGAAGACTTTAGACTTTGTAGCTAGCAAGAAATACTTAAAACACTTAAAAAATCGCCATGGAATTCATTTGATGATGTATTTATGACCATAATTCTATTGTATTGTAGTTGTTCATATTAACACATGTACACATGCATATTAAATGGCCATGAATGATAATAAAAGGACATAAAATAGAACCAACCCTTTATTAGTAATTCTATATATTTCAAATACATATTCATACAATGTTTCAATTCTTGTGGGTCCATTAACCATATATATAATGTTCCCATTTAACATTTAGAAAAATATACAACAATGAAAGACATTAAATTTTTATAATTGATTAAAACACAGCTATTTAAAATGAATGCTAAAACACATACATATTTTAGTTATACATGTGTATGTTTCATAGTGATTTTATTAAAATTCAATATTTACCGAAATTTGTTAATTTCTCTATATTATTTAAAAGCGGCCAGAACTCTTTAAACGCAATATAGAATTTATCAAACTGGGCTATATTATAATTTTGACGTTTAATCGATTGATCGTCTTAAATATCCACAAATCAGCATGCATTATTTTGATTAGACATTTTAGGATCGATGTGAGAATTTGATCTTTAATTTATAATCGTATAGAATTTACGCGAAAATTATTTCATAAGCATTAAGGACATAACGGAATATAATATTAAAAAAGAATCACAGCTTGTTTTTAAACAACTGATGCATTTCTAATACATAGGTTTTATCTATTTAGACCAAAATACATTTATATTATGTATGATATTCGTACACTTAACATCGAAAATCTGATTACGACATTGAATAAAGTATATTTCTATATTACTGAATACTGATAAGAATACTGAACTGTATTATTAAATGATTAGCCCATTCTAGTATGCGCAGAAAAGTATGTAAACATAAGTAAAGCTTTTGCAAAGCTTGACACTTAAAATATAATGAAATTAATGACATTCACATACAACCATGTGAAATATTTATTGTACATGATTAATCACAGATAACATTTAGTTATAAATATTTCTTATAATAGTTTCTTTGGGAAGTACAGCCTAATATGTATTATTTCTTTAATTGATTCTGTATTTTTGCTACAAAGCGGATTTGAAACTAGTCATAGTATATGTTTTACAAATATAATTTTATGAATAAATAATGTATTACATTACGATTACACACATTTGATTTATTTTTAATTGATCTGGATTGAGTCTTTAAAATAGATATGCTTAAAATATATTTTTAAAATTGTTTTGCTTTGAAAGTGTTTTCTTAGTTGTGCAAAATAAGTTAAAACCATACATTGGAATGCTGTTATTCATCAAGATACCGAACATACTTACTCTATTTTTATTAAAAATAAATTGAATAAGTCCTTCCATCAAGGCAGAAATATCTGGTCACCCTTGAGCAACTCATCATCATTTTACCAAAAATATTTCTCTTTTTTACATCCTTCAACTAAAATCACAATCGTAGGACAGAATCGATTATTTTTAATATTCATTTCTTTTTATGCATTCCATTAATCCTATAAAAATTGAAAGTGTTTTAACCTACCCTTATTATATTAAACTCGAAAAAATTTGAAGGTACTTTAATGACCCATTGAATTTTGAACATCAATATAATTACTTGGTTTTATTTCTACCCTGATACAATCTTAAATATAATAACGTATAGTAATTAACCACCATCTGATATAACACAGAACATTTTTTAAATGTGTCAAACACATTCTCATAATCATTTTCATTCAAAGCGTACCTCTCTTTAATTTTGTTTCAATAGGAAACATCTAATATCCATTATGTTAAATAAAGTGACGAAAGTATCACCACATGAAGAATTGTAGACACAATATGAATCTATACAATCAACTTAGAGCTAATTATATTATTCAACCAATTCTGCATGCATTGCTCTGATCACCGCGTCGAGTTATATGTATTCTTATGGCACATAAGTCAGATATATAATTTATTATATTACTGATTTAAACTAAGTTGTCTACACATTCATGAATTATAAGCTACATTGAATTAAGTACATTGTATTACATACAGCTAAATATAAATCCATCTTCTGGAAAATAATGTTTCAGAATAGACACAGAGAGGAAATAACTGGCAAGTAATGCTGCTTTATTAATTATAAGTCATTATCGTTCAAATGGATAAAAATGAGTATTGTACATATCATAATTGTAACAAATTTTGTACAATATAATACTGATATTGAGAAGCTTTGATTTTATATTAATTTGTAATTAATTAAGCTTATGAAGTGTTTTATTATATATTTATCACATCATTGATCAATGGTGATGAATTTATTTTAAAATGTTTTTTTTCATAACGCAGATAACTAGAGACATGTATTTTTAAACAGTTAATCTCAGAATAATTGTCAATGCTTTTTATAATCATCATTGTGTTTGGATTTCAAGACTCTTAAGTCATAATTAGTGTTAATTTATCACATATTTCTCTTACATCAGAATTCTATAAATAATTAAATCCAGGGTAATTCAATCACCACAGCCTTTTTAATCATGGTTGCACGGGGTATATTTAATACGTTAAAATGAAAATAGAAAGTTTTTGTATGTGAAAAATGTTTTAAGCTTAATATCAATGAACTATGCTGGACCGAATGGTATTTGATCTGATACTAGAACAAATTTGTTTTAAAAGAGATAAGTTTATTTCTTTACTGAGAAGTATGATTATTTCTACATACATAACGTATGTAAGTTAGAAAGTGCTGTAATTTAAGTTAATAAATAAAGTGAATAAAATAACACGTACTGTTTAATAATTTATACGTTTAATATGGATAGAAAATATGTTTTTAATTTTCAAATGGTATATAAAAATATATATAAATATATATATATATATATAAGTATAATTAATCTGTGAAATTAAAAAAAATAATGTACATAAAGCACTTTTAGTGCATCTTTTCAATTTTGTCAATATATAATTATGTATAATATCAATAAGTAAATATAAAATATATTTATATTTTCCGAGTTCTTAACAAAGATATATATAAGTACATATATAATATAACATGAACTTTTAGAAATAGCTTCTGTATGAAACAGTTTACATATTTTGAAAATATACGTCTGAGGTTATTTCTAAAATAATTAGAAGATTCATAAGGTTTATTAAATTTAACATAATATTCCAAATAATATAGAATATAGACGTTACAATTTACTTTTTATGAATTTTTGGCGATTGACAAATTGTCAATTAAATTCATAAACATAAGTAAAACTTATTTTATATATGAAAGTAGCACAATTCATTACAACCTTCTTTTAAATCATCAATATTAAATAATAGAACCGTCCAATCTATTTTAATTCAAAACAGTTTCCTCATTACATTAATCATTTGATTAATTTGACCTGCTGAATTTAATTACAAGAATATCCGTCTTTCGATAAATTTTCAATGAAAATTTACCATTTGCTGATTGAACAGGAAATGTTAAATGGCTCTCACAGAATAGACGTTTCATTGTTGTTTTGATTGTACCAAAATATTTATGATGACGCTAAAACTGCGTACGTAAATATGCTGGTCAAGCATTTCAAACACAATAATTGTATAACAAATAATCTAAAACACATATTTAAATAATGGCAACAACGAATGCCCTAATACTATGTATTCAATAGTTACGAGTCCATATTCACATTCATCCGTATACATTAGGCATCCATCTGAATATACTTCACCCTATGCATTTTAACTTAAAAAATAAATATCACTTAAATGTAAAATTATTCGCAAATGTGTTAAAGTAAATCTGTTAAGGAGAATTTATGAAAAAATAATATCAATTATGCCTGCGTGACATTTTGTAAATTTGACATGTGATATTATCCCGGAAGAGTTGCTTCTCGATAGAAGTCCGGCTCGTCGTCGTCGTCCAAGTCCTGCTGTTTTCCATCCAACTGTAAAAATGGAACAAAAAACACAAGCTTTAATATGCGTCAAAATAATTGTATCGCAAGTTTATACAGTTTTATGTTTGTATCAATAGTAAATATATTATACATTATACACTCGATTATCCGGGGTAATGCTGGGGAGGAACAATTGAAAAATACAGATTATAATATACACTTGGGTTTGTTTTTATGCGATAAATACGTTCCACGGGGAGCTGCATATAAAAATTTTGCACAAAAAAAGACTTGAATGTTATGTTTATAAAGAATTAGTATAAATAAAAATACAATACAATTTTGTCATCCTTCTTTGTTGAAAGTTTGCGATGATTTAATCATTAGTTACGCAATTTGTGATATGGAGACATCCAATTATTAAGCTCGCGTTGGAATTTAAATTCTTCTTGAGGTTTTATTAGTTCATGAAACAGAAGAGCTTTTTCCTTAATTCATCATCATCGTCAGAGAGCAGCCACAAACAGTCCACTTCAGAATTATGGGCCTCTTCAATATCCATTCACAGGAAGGGGTTACATCCATCACGTCTGTATCATACATTCACCTACTCATTTGCTCGATATTAAAGGTAGCGTTACCACCGAATTTCATTTCGAATGCTCACCCAGCAGGTATCCTGAATGAACGTTTTTGTGATCACATCAGGGTCAAAAATTTTGCAATAATTTTGAAATAAGTCCATCGTTTGTTTTCAATGTGCTTTCGTTCGGATGACAAAGAGCATTATCTAATAATAGTACTGCTTTCTGTGGAAATTCTTTATTTTTAAAAAAAATTTGCACCTCTGAAACCCATTTCTTTTTGAACCAATCCTCAAAAATCAGCCTGTCCATCCTTGCACCTTTATGGCTATAATAATCGACAGGAAAAAAAATCATTTCAGTCTCCTCAAAAGATTGAGGTTTCTTTGCTTTTCCAATCACCAAAAGTTTCGTTTAATGAGTTCCCGATGCATTTTAATAACACACCACACTTATTCCTTTTTTGGACGATTTATGTCCAGGAGCAGACTTTTCTTTTTATTAAATTAAATTGATTTTATAATAATAATTTATATTAACTCTTTTGTGATGGGCGACTCATATGTGAGTCTTTTAATTCGCTCCTTTAAGTCTAATAAAGTATTATGTGGTTAAATTTTCTACACATTTTCTCCTGATTATTTTGAAAACTACCTGCTAATTTTAAATCTATAGTATTTTAATGAACGTAATCCTTTTTTTGTATTTTTTTTTGCGAATTTGCCCCGTCACAATAGTTGGCTTTCCCGACACATGAGCTTGAGTTTATATTTTTTTAACGTTTCATTACCTAATGAATTTATGATGAGCATGTGTATATTAATATTTATTTTTAATGAAATCTACAAAAGACATGAAAAATGATATACTTACAGCTATAAGTTCTCGTGGAGTAAAAATACGAGTTAGTTGGGCTCGTAGTGGTATCATCATAATAAGTAAGAACGGAAAGGCCATAGATGCTTGTGAAGATTTAACAGCCCAGAGTAATGCCAGACAAGATACTTGGATAAATGTAAAGAGATGCATCTTCATAGTAGTAACCTGGAAAACATAAAGTTCATTGAGATGTTCAGAAATTGAAAATAGATATATTCATTTGAAAAAAATAATGTTCTTACTCTTTTCACATATGGTACTGGTGGGTAATGTTTGACAGGCATAAAGAATAGAATAACTCTCTCAAATAGTTGAATTCCATTCATGGACGAAATACCCATATACAAAAAGATTCCAAAGAGTACTGCAATTGGAACCAGTCGCAACAATCCAGCCATCAAAACTGATACTCCGACCAGTATAGCAACGATTAAAGCACTCAGACGTTGTTCTATAAAAATGAAATATATATTTTTTAATTATGTAGCATATGATAACTTAAAAACTTTCATTAATTTCAGAAAAATCAAAAACCTTTGACTTCAGTTATGTACGGTTTGTCACCAGGGGCATGTGTCCTAGACATCACAGTGAGTGCAGAAACATGAGATACGGACCTCACAGTAGCCACACAGACAAAAGGTGCACCCATTATTCCACATAAGATATTCAGGAAGCTTATAAGCACAATGTCCATGTGAAAGCCAGATCCTTTACGTAAGTTTCTCTCCGGTTTGTCCACAATCAATCTGTTAAAAATTAAATCCATCATTACATAGAAGCGCTTAATATATATATTTTTATTTTAAAAAAATAATTTTGCTCATCGCTGCGATTTAATGTATCTACTGAACAAAAATATGCGCAAGCATAATAATGTTAAATATTAATATTTTGCATGTAAACTTATAAAAAAATGTAAATACATATAAAATATAAATCTGATAGTGCAAAACACATTCGGTGCTGTTAATCGATTCGCTGCAGTTTTGTAAATAATATAATATTCTTTTAGATTTCGTCATCAAATGAATGGAGCTTTATTTTACTCATCATATAAATGCAGATATGTCCATGGCATTTTAGTTCAAGCAATGAAAATGTTTTAAATAAATTTATTTATTAACTATTAAAGAATGACAAATCCAAACATTTTTCAGGAAATAATGAAAAATATGAAGGTGCTAATGCGCAATAAAATTAAAAACAGCAATTAAATTCATACAAAAATATATTAATTAAGAATTCACAATACTAGTAATAGAAAAAAATCTTACTCCGCTATATGTGTTTCCATGAATATAATTATATAAACCATAAGAGCTGGAACACATGCGGCAAATACTGCCCAAATAGGAAATTCGTTGTCTTCTGATCCTCCCAATGGTATAATCCAACCTCGAGCACTCGGATCACTCGGAGTTAATCCTTCAGGAACGTTAAGTTTTTCAGTATATATTTGCGGAACAAAGTTATCTAGCATGACCATTAGCACAATAGCTATTGGTACACCGAAGTCTCCCAATGCACGGCGAACCTGAAAAGTTTTGAAGATAAACTCTAAAGAAATTGAAAAAAAAAATCATATTTGTATGACATGAATAATATTATAGCTTACATTTCTTCCAAGGAATTTGCCATTTCTAAAGATTCTTAGATAGTAAGCAACTATGAATGTTCCAAGAGTAAGAAGGGTTGAAAATAGGGCTGTGTTTGGTCTTATCTCTGGATCAATCTCCACCAGGTGTTGAGGAGATACATTCATTGAACCTTGGTCTGAATAATTCGATGTAAATGTTTCATTCTGTACGGCAGTTTCTCCAATTGATATATCAGTTGAATTATCATCATTGAACAAAGGGAAAATGGTAGATAATAGTTCAGATGAGAATAGTCCGGTGGTCGCTTCGATAATATTCATGCAATATGTTGCCAATAATGGATGTTTTTTGTAGACATACAACATTTTGGACAGCGCTTCAATAATGAATATCAACGAAATCAACGAAGAGAAGATGTCTTCTGTAAAGCTGTAATTTAAATTAAATTGATTAAAACATGTAAGTAATACTTGAAATATGCATTTGAATAATACTAACCGTGTGAATTTTTTGACGAGGACACTTCCTTCAAACAATGCAACAACTGCACTTATTATCGCAAGCCAAAATCCAGTGTATACACGTAACGTCAAATAATCAATGTCATTGCTGCGGCATAAATTGTAAATACTTTCATCAAAGAGCAAGAGAGGTCCCGTCGTTCCTACAATCATCATGGGTTGACCAGCTAATAAAGCGAACAAAATGCCCGTAATGGCTGTTGAAATGAGCGTTTCTGAGATTCCCATCAAATTTCCAGTTTTGTCAGCTACCAAACCGCCAAAGGTGATGGCTGATGATAGTGCTGCAAAATACATGAATATAGCTGCCGCAAAACATTGTCCATTCAAGCCATCGGTTAAATCTGATAGATAAAGAGGGTATCTTCTTTTGATATCGTTAATAAGACCTGGAAAAAAGAAAATTTATCAATGAAATATATTTTATAAAATTATTATAATGGTAAAGTCAAAAAATAGTTACCGCCAAATGGTTTTCCGGTCTTTTCAAGAGGGTCGATAGAAGGGGGTTTTAATGGTTTTTTTCCATCGTCGGATAGCAAGATTTCCTTCTCTTTCTCGTCTTTTTCCGTTTCTTTTTCCAATAGGAGTCTTTTTTCCAAGGCATCCTTCTTACGCTTCATTATCATTTCTGATTTTGATTTCAACTCTTCAAATGGAAGAAGCGCTCGACTGTCCCAGTTTCCTGGTGGGAGTACAATTGAGTCGTCTAGAAATTCATTGATGGCCGACAATAAGTCTTTTCGGCAGTCCGCCTTATAAGCAATATTATGGAATTGATTGTTAGACATCAGTGTCGAAATAGCACGTCCAACTTCATGATAATCGAGATCTGACGTGCTTGGTCCCAATAATACGAACATGAACCTGACAGGAATCGGTACTTCTGTCACGGATGGCATAAATATTCCTTGTGCTAATCGTACAAACGCAATTGTTGGGGTATTCAAAAATGTAACGGTTCCGACTAAAACTGTTGTGGCTTCAGATCCTTCTGGAATGCGTTTTAATATCGAGTCATCGGATATTTTCTTCACGTCCTCTTGAGATGCATAAGTCTCTTCTTTAAGATCAATCTTTACACTGTCATCGGCAGAGTTTGGACTCCATTTCGCACCTAAGTTATCTCCGACCATTTGATCCATGGCAAATATTTGTGTTTTACCTTTTTCAGAATCTGATAAGTTCTGTAAATGAAAGAAGTATTAACTAAAAGGAATTGAATTAATTTTAAAACGAGAAAACAGTGAAAGTCCATTTTAAATTTGACTTAATACAATGTAGCTTGTATTTGCACTATTTCAAATATTTAATATGACTCTTTTTAACTTAAGAATTTATTTAATATTATTAGAAATCTAAAGAATTTAATAAATAAATACTCGATGAATGTTTTGTCTTTCAATTGAAACTGACAATTTTTTTCACGTTAGCTGTGAAAATTAATAATATAAGATATAAAGTTATAATTGATTCATTACATAAATTATATTGTGTTAGAACAATTTATATATAACAAACTTAATATTACATAATGTTTAAGGTTTCAAATGGAAAAAAATTATTCTTTACTAAATAATTTGAGCATTCATTAAATATGCATGCAATTTTAAAAACTAAAATTGAAAATCCCAGACCTAATAATAAATATTGCATGCTTTGTGATTTTTAAAAAAAATTCAAACCTCCATTACAACAATTTACGCATGAAATAATTTTAAACATGGATAAATTTGTGTTTGTTGTAATGGTGTTTTATTTGGGGAGTTTGTATAAATAAAAAGCTTAGTATATTTTTTACAAAAAGTAATCATGCAAGTTATTATCACTTCCTAAATAAATCAAAAAATATTAAAAATAACTCGGGAAAACATTTAGTATTATATTAAATCATCTTAGAAAATTAATTTTGCATAAAAGTAGAAATATTTGATTACAGAAGACCCGCGATAATCCGGCTCCAGTGTAATTCGACGTCCCCTGTAGTCCGACATCCTAATACGAGTATAGTACATATGTACGGTAGAGCTTCGTCAAAGTAAAAATTGCAAAAGTCTGTGGTTTCTTCAGGAAAGAAACAGGCATACATCTTTTTCTGAGTCCATATTGACCATGAAAGCAAAGTTGTTTTACAGGGAGATAACAAAAAACAAGGATTTAGAATGGTTAAAACGCTTCAAAAATTGTCATGGAATACATTTGATGACGCTAAAAGGTTTTATTTTTTTTATAATATGAAACATTATATTGTCCACGTATATTTCAACATTATCATATTTTTCAGATTACAAGTCTATTTCTAAAAAGCTCCGGGCCATAAAACGTTTGTCGGATTACCGCGGGTCTGCTGTATATAAGAATTTTTTCAAGAATTAGGATTAACGATATATATTAATCAGAATTTGTTTCAGTATCCAACCAAATCAATGAATTCTTCATATTCAATTTTTCAATCCTGGAATAAATCATGAGTTTCGATTAAGAAATATGATTAAAATGTTAACTAAATTAGTAGAAATGAAGAATAATAATTTATTTCATCATGATTCTTTTGATTGTTATGAACAAAGTCTACCTTATAAGCGTTGTTTTAATATTTTATAAAAACTATAAAACACTACGAACTATATAAAACTATAATATTGTATAAAACGCAATCGAAAGAAATGGCAAAGGCTTACGATAAAATAAAATAAATCATAGTACTGTTTTTATTTAAAGAATTGTGCAGCCTTAGATCAAACTCAATGATCAATGTTTAAATTAGTTGATACTATTAGATAAACATGAGATGCGTATTTAATTTCTTAGCTAATCATAAATTCAATGAACTGTTTTTAAAAGCACAATTCTGTTTAGAGATCTAATGATGTTATTAACATGCTTTCATAAGATATTAAATAAGCTTCTCGTTAGTTTGAAATTGTTGAACATAACGCTATAATTAAATCTGAAAAACGTTTCGCTTAAAAAAAATTAAATTTAAAACAACCAAATCTATCTTATAAAAAAACTTGCTTTTTAATTGTCCACATAAAAAGATCAATATGTAAGCAAGTTTTATATTTATTCACATTTAAAGTTAACGTTACACGAATAATATGTTTAACGGA
Organism: Stenopsyche tienmushanensis; assembly: GCA_008973525.1. Taxonomy (NCBI): domain Eukaryota; kingdom Metazoa; phylum Arthropoda; class Insecta; order Trichoptera; family Stenopsychidae; genus Stenopsyche; species Stenopsyche tienmushanensis. The sequence continues at coordinate 193,725 of WACJ01000369.1, forward strand.
ATGAAAACTGCCAATAGTTAATTATGTATTAATTCTGTTATGGTTTCGTGAAATATATTTTAATAGGAACTAAAAATGTTATATTTAATTTAGAATCAAATTTGTGTATTACCTCTACAAAATGATATGTTTGTACAAGATAAAATATCATGACCAAAATCAAAATAAAACCAAAAACAAACTAGAGGAATTATAAATCAAAGCAATCAGAATTTTTAGAATTTTTACAATCATTTGGGTTGTATGACGCCGAGATGCTGTGGCAAATACTGGAAGAGGCCCAGATAAGCGTGGTCGATTGCTGGCACCATTTGTGGAGGGCAAGTGACCTGGTAGAGTAGCTAGGGTGCTTCGTCGCCCACCTAATCTTTCCGCATTCCACAGCCACTTGATACAAATTGCATTTTTACATAGTTTTTGTGTTCACATTTTAACATGCACTCAAAAATAATATATAACGAGAAAAGTGTATGCAAGTAGACGGTTAGAGAAATTCGTAGTAACATTTTTTTAAAAATAATATAGTATGCATTTCTTAATATATTTTATAATAAATTTTAAATATTTTTAAATATTAGAATGAAAACATAATTACATATTAATATATATATGATCATTTGGCACCTTATATTAAAAAATCTGCTTATAAATTTATCATAAATCATATAAAATATAGTGATTTAAACAAACCTCATGATCCTGATACATCAGTAAGCATAAAAATGAATGCAATTTAGATCTAATACCAATTTATATATATATATTTATTGAAGTGTATTTAATGATTTTAATAATTACCTGAAGACTACTGTAACTGGAATTTTTCTTAATACTCAATCTAAAATGCTTGTCATGGTCGCTAACATGTCTGTGGCGTAATAAGAGGCAGCGCATTATGGCCGGTTTGTCTTTTTCTCCTATGAGTTCATCAATAGCCATTTGTTCTGCAATCCTGTAATAAATTTATAAATTGTAATACAATATTGATAGTATTGTATTCCAAAGCAAATACACGTTTTAAATAAAAAATTACCTAAAAGCCACACCCGCTAAGTCTTTTTCGTTGAGATCAAGGAGTAGAACACCTGATTGAATGCACCTACGTAAGTTCAACAAGGAATGAAACGAGAGAGTGGCTACATGAGGACGACCCCAACGAGCAGATCCCTTTTCAAGATCTTCTTCATATTTTATCCACCTGGCAGTTTGCCTCCATTCCTTTTCATCGCCTGCATCTTCTAATTCATCGAGTTGTACAAACAACTGAAAAAAATTGAGTCGATGAACAAACCGATAATAAATTGTACTTTTATATCTAATCAATATTAAAAATATCAGATTTAAAAAAAATCCAATAGGCTTATTCTATTTTAATTGCTAGTCTGTAACAAATTATAAATTGATTTCATGATGCTTAGCGTTGATATTTAGAACTTGTTCGATAGAATGACTTGATGAATTTTTTATGTTTTTTATATTTACCGAATGTGGGCTGTGATCGATGATTTTCTTGCTTATCGGTGAGAGAAATTCTTTTAAATTCGACGAGCCGTCCTTGCGATTGATGCTCACGTACGGTAGTCCAGCCGACATCTGAAAAGTCACAGTTGAAGCATAAAAATAATTCAATCGAATGTTTTATTGAGACATTTTTTCAATATTTGTGTGCATTCATTGATTTTGATTGAATAATTATTGGGCAAATATGTGTACTCACTTTTCGAATTTTCGGACGGCGAATACCTTTGGGGTCATCGGAACGATGGCTGTCCAAGTCTTCAAGATCAGCCTCGGCAAGAACTGCATCTTCTGGTTGAACAGACACTCGTCTTGTCTGTCGTCCCCAATTTGATTCTTCTTGTAAAGAGAATTTTCGGCCATGCTGTGTGCTGACTCTCCGGGTACTTTTAAAAAGTAAAATAAGCATCAATGATATGACAATAAAATGTTTTGCATTTTAAGATAAAACAGTTTGTATCCCTTTGTATTACCATTTTTAAGTATTGTAGATATTTTTTATTAAGACTATTGTTTATTAAATATTATGTTGGATTTAATATTTAATAGAGACTTTATATAATATAAATATTCTGTATATAATACATTTTTGTCAGTATTTGTATGTTATAATAATAATAACATTCTTTATTTGCAGAATTGAATTAATACACCATAACCGATATTTTGGATGTAGACAATTTCCATAAGCGACTACCAGAGAAAAGATTTTTCACGTAATGGTTTTCCATTTAACTTCCACATGTGGTAAAGTAAGGATAGAATTATTCAGGAAAAAGTAATATTTACCTTTTCAAATCCAGGAAATCAAGATAAACCTGAATCGAGACAAGAAATATCTATATTTCCGATCTCCCAAATTTGTTGATACAGTGAAATTTTTTTCACTATCTGGATTCGAACAAAAACCTTTACAATTGGAGTCCAGGATCTAAACCACTTCTACAAAACTGGGTCCAAATAAAAAATAAAATGTACGCACAAGAGAAAATCAGGATATTTTAACTACATGTATATCATTTAATAAGATATGATTTTCTAGTATCTGAGATAGACGGCATGTGGCCGATTGGCTCACGGTGACAAAGTCGTTTTTCTGCCTGAGTAAAACAAACATTTGGTTTTTGACAGTGCTACATTGAGGAAGAAAAAATGTTTCTTCGTCAGAGCAAATATAATTTTACAAGGGCAATGACGAGCCACAAATTCTTTCTATTTTCGTTAAACACGATCATTTTTCAAAATCTCAAGATCAAAGTCTAAGAAATTAGTTACAAAAATAGTCTTCATCAGAAGTGCCCAACATTGGGTATATAATAAACCGAATTATTTGTGATTACATTGTATTTTAATGACCATTTTTAATATGCATAATGAAAAAAAAATTATTAATGTTTTGTCTGCAAATATTTGATATGGATGAATGTGCTCATAGTCCAAAGTTTTGCATCGAATGCAAATGGAATAATTTTTGCATGATATAGAGCTCAGTGTTTTTCAAACATCTATTGTTTAATTTTATAGATGGAGATTTGTACTAAACTATATATTTAATTTAATCCAATACTTTTAAATGAATCATTTTATTTTGGAAATTCGATATTTAGCTAATCCAGATAAAAAATATATTTGCTATTTGACTCCATATACAAAAATGCATTCCATTTTAATAATGAAATTAATAAATTCAAAAATAAATATGCTTTTAAAGATTAATAGATAACTGAATGGATGAATTTAAGCCATTGCCAAAGTATTGGTATTTTGATGATTTTGAATGTCAAACGCAGTCAATAAGTCAAATGCATAACTTGGCAGACAATTTAGATAGTCTCATATCTGACAGGGCAGGGTCGTAATAAGGGGGTGGCAAAGCAGGCTTGGGGCGCAAAATCCAGAATTAAATCTTCGGACAACTTCCTTTTGTAATAAGAGTTCGTAATTATTCAGTAGATACGTTCAGGTATGGCTTCCGATTGCGAGGCATCCATACGTCATGTCAGCGGTCCGAAAAACGGACCGGTTGGATACACAGACCTTAGGACCACTCCGTCTTCTTTTAGGGCTTTTTGCGACATTTTCGGAGATAGATGCGTATCTTGCGTCCTGAATAGCTTGGGTTAGTGGAGGATCCCCATGTTTTTTTGTCTCGGATATGAAGTGATGTACCCATTGTGAGTAAACGCGGCACTCATCTTGCGCACAGCTTTCTCACATCATGTCTGCTAGATCGCGCACATCGACGGTCATCCAATAACATTTTGTTGATTTTATTCAGTATTTTTGGGGCGATGCCACCCACATCTTACTGTTATAAACGAGAGAGCAGACTCTCCGAGAGTATTTGATATTAGTTGGATTGAGACCTTTTTAATGAAAGTATTGTATCACTTTATGGCAACCATTTTTATCCATGTTTACAAATTCACTAAGAATGTTCACTATTGATGGCTGCCAAAACAAATATTAAACAACGTAGCATCTAAAGACTTAATGTTTATAATAAAGCAACACTTTCTATCATTATGATTTTTTTTAAAACAGCCAACATCTTTCAAGTTTTTATTTTGTTATATTAATCGGTTGATGAGGAATCCCGCAAAGAATCAACGCAAAGGGTATTCTTGCACGTTGATTGTGAATCAGAGACAGAGATGGTGAGAGTGTCTTGCGTCTCATCATACAATCATACATCATATGATTGTATCGATTGATAACGACAACCCAAATTGTTTATGTTTGCGTTGTTGAAGAAATGAGCGAATATTGTGTGCTATCAGCAGTGATATACGAGATTGATGCACGTTACGCGGTCCCGAGAGAAAAGTGGATTTGTGTGGACGTCAATTTAAAATGAGCTCATCGATCCAAAGGATTAAATCAAAGATTGAATGTGGTTGAAAGCCACTGATTTGGCTATGAATAAAATTAAAAATACCTAACAAATTTGGATATGTTATATCACAAAGCAGACGTGTCTGGTGAGTTATGCGTTAAGTTCTGATTTACGCGCTGAGTCCATAAATATACGATATTGCGCAATGATATTGAAAATAATCTCAATGAGATGTTTTCATGTTTCTCAGGCGATTCAAAATTACGCCAATATAAGTTTATTTTTAAAAATGGAGGATCAATACGGATGAAGTGGCATTATGGAGTAGTTGACGCGTGAGTATTATATCCATTTAAAATCTAACTTGATGATCGTTTAATCACCTCTAAGCTATGCCTCTAAGCTCTGGCGAGCGAAAAATATGATAAGGGCTAAAGTTGGGCTTTGCACACGAAAGTAATCCCATTTATGGACTTGTTTTCAATACCTTTGGATGTTATTTGTTGAGCAAAATATGAATGAATTTTTTTCTGGCATGAATGGAGATCGACAGCCGGTTAAGTTTCGAGGCTACAGGGTGACCATGACGGTGTTTATATTGTTGTATTGAGGATTTATTTCGGAACGAATAATAATTAATAAATTCGAATCGATATAAATGTCCCTCAAGTGCGACATTCGGATTTATCCCACAATTTGTATCATTCAAAAATTTTATCGCATTTAATAACATATTATACGAGAGCAATATTTTTTAAATTATGATTTTGTCAAGCATTATATATTATGGATTTGTTTGTAAATAAATTATTTATGCCGTATATTTTGGTGGTTTGATGGTTTAATTTCACTATGATTTATGCACAACACATGTCATTAAATCTAATTTAATATGGTTGAAAATTACGGTTTTTTGTAATCTATGAATCGTGAAGGTGTATCGTCCGCCATTTCTCTGCAGGGTTAAAAGCTCGCGAAATCCCAACCATCCAATATGCGAAAGGTACGTGACTTTAGGAAGTTGAGACAATACTGATAGATTAGTCAGTTTGGATCATGGCCCAAAAGCAACTGTCCTCGCAAGAAACTTTGGTGTAATAATAATATTGGCTGAAGATGACGAATTAAATTGGCAATCGATGGGGGATGTGCTCGGTTTAATGTCATTGTCATCAGTGTCATTGCCAACGATCACTTGACAGCATACAGGGATTTATCCATAAAATTATATGACGTGGTTGATATTAAAATATTATTGCATAGATTGCTCAATTATTGAGCATTGACAAAAATATATTAGATTGTCCAGTCAGAAATGTCGTTTTTTCTCAGTCGTTCATCAGTTGCATCTCAGCCATCCCTTTGACAACATGTATTGTATATTTTGCTATTCGACTAACACCTGGAGAACGTTATTTTATGCAAAAAAAATGTATTCCAAAACGCGTTTAAAGATGGTGAATTTTGTGCCGAACAAACAATTTACGCGAAATTGCATGCTAAACGAATATCTTAACTGCAATTAAAAATATTTGTGATACACTCAGAGAATTTCCAACTGTTTGTCGATGCCAGAGATGGTTTAAACAATTTAAAAATGAAAAATTTAGTTTAGAAAGTGAGGTCTGAAGTGAGAGAAAGGTTTAAGGTGGATGATGATATCCTATCCTGCGTGCTAAAATTGATTCAAATCCAATATAGACTATACTAGAATTAACAGACAAGCTTGGATATATCCGGAAAAATACGTAGAAAAATAGTACGATGAAAAGTGGATGTTGTATTCAAATCAAAAACGAAAAATAAATGGCTTTCAAAGGAGCAGTTAAAGAAACCAACCCCTCGACCGGGTCTAACAGTAAAAATAGCTCTTTTAAATGTGTACTGGGACTCCAAAGGGATAATCTACCACGAAGTCCTTCCATATGGTCAAACAATGACGAGGAAGATTTATTATTCACAATTAGAAGGTTTAAAAGTGGCATTGAGTTCGAAGAGGCTATGTGTAGTCAATCGTCGCCAAATTGTTTAACAACATGATAATGCGCAACCCTATGAATCAAAGATGATCGAAAACAAATTAAAGGAACTCGATTTCCGACTATCATTTATTTAGATCGATGCAGCATCATATTAGCTAATTGAACATTTGCCCGTTATAAAGAAGCTTATAAAGAAAAGACACACTTTTTCCAAATATCTTTGTTAAAACGTCTTTAAAGCGCCTTTAAAGTTCATTCTGAATACTCACTACTAGCATTCAAAAGATTTGTTTGTAAACAATCAACAGAAATAAACGAAGGCCAAAATGTGTCCACGTATGGCCTTGTTTAACCCCTTTTCCGCTCTATTTAATACAAATACTTAACAAATGTCGATTCAAGAATAATCTTTAGTCGCCAATATCATCAAATTCATCGAGGCAATCGATGGTTCTTTAAGGGCATTGCTTGAGGATTGATAAATTTTGACAAACTAAACATGACCAGGCGTAATATTTCCAATTTGCTCGATTGCATATTGAAAATTGGTTGGCAACAAGCATGTTTTCATTTCCTATCCACCGAAATAGCCACGTCACGATGGCTAAAGGTAACTCATTTAGCTACCAATTAAATTTTAAATCCAAGCGTTCAACATCTCGGTGGACTATAAATGGATGAAATCTACGATGGCAATATTTTAAAAATATACTGTAATATAAGAACCGTCAGACTTGATATTGAATTCTCTGAAAAAAATGCATACATTTTGCAGCACCGAGTGGTCATATGAACGTACGGATCGGTTTGGGTCTTAATCGCATGAGCTTTTCAATAAAAAGCGCACATATCGTTCGGACATAATATACGTGACGTATTTTTAAATGTCTTAAACCATTTTGTTTTAGTAGAAAGTAGCACAATTTCAATCATGGACAGGTAACGAACGAGAGATTTATTTTCAAGCAAAATTTTGTTTGGCGATGAAGCTCATTTCGCAATGCATGAATTCGTTAATAAGGAAATTATCATATCAGGTCGAGTCATAAATAATTGCCGATTTATTTTCCAACGTTTATTTAGCTTTAACAACAAAGCGATATTATTTTATTACACATTTAGCATTATTAGTGATAACTTTCTCCCATTTTACTGGTAATTTATCAATAGCTTCTTCATAAAATTTAGCAGGTTTGGATGAAAAAAAATAAATTAGATAGCGTCATTCACTCATCATTTTTGATTTTTTTCCATTTAAAATATTCTGCAAAGAATATAAAAGGTGGTAGTCGGTTGAGGCAAGATCCAGGGAGCATATGTAAAGACAGATCACCCAATTTTTGCGATTGACGAGAGAAGAGCGTTTTTCTTGAACATGATTGTTTCATTTCGATTTATAAGCTTGTGGTAGATTATGCCTCGACAATCCCACCATACACATAATAATTTTTTTCCATGGCTTTAAGATCCGGTAAAGGTGATTGATCTTTATCAAGCCACTGTTTTTGCATACAAAATTTTCGTACATAACCCATTTTTCATTCCAGTAATTATTCTGTTTAAAAATTGCTCAATTTTTAGCCATGAGAGGAGACTTGTGGCAATAGACATGCGATTTTTTTATTGCCTTCACTAAGATTATGTGGCACTCCCACATTCAATTTGCTAACCTCCCCAATTTTTTCTAGTGCCGGCAAATGGTTCATTTTGAGGTATTTAGCCTCCCTGATAATTCCCTTGTTGCTCCAATAATATCTTTAAAAATTTTTGAAGCAATTTTTGATTTTCTAATTTATGGGCAAAAAATACTATAACATATAATGATTGTTGAGATGACTCATCAAGGGTAAAATCGAATAATTATAACGGCTTTTTTTCGCCGGCAACTATTTATGACTCAACCTAATATATGAGATGATAAAAATCATTCTGTTATTCAGGAACGATGTCCACATCCAAACAAAATTACTGTTTGATGTGCATTTTGGACAAGTGGAATAATTGGGCGACATTTCTTCGGAGATGGTGCTGGAAATGCTGTTACTGTGAATGCTAAGCGATATCAATCAATGTTAAGTGACTTTGTAGACGCAATTGAATCATATTGATGTGTCTGATGTCTATTTTCAATAAGAGGGCGCTACATGTCACATAAGTCGATATTACAAAAAATAACCAGTTAGGGGTTACATTTAGATGACCTATGGTTTGAATTTATAATACTGAAATTGACAAAGCCATGACACTTTAAATCAGCAACACTTGGTATGGTTCTTCCAAATATCCTTCAGATTGTATTTGTTTTTAAATTTGGTTAGTGTGGAAAGACGGATATTGCTTTGATGCAATTGTGGTGAACATTGTTATTTGGTTAAAAAACAATTTGAAATAATCCACTAAAATGTCATTGTTATAAATTATGAATTTAGTTGCAATTCCTGCGGTCGTTTCGTCGAAACGAATTACATGTGTATCTAAATGACCTCAGTCAATCAAAATGACTATTAAATCGTCTCTAGGATTCTCGACGGACGCAATCATTAGATTTACCTTCGAATTTCATTTAGAAAATCTGACATTCGATGCTTAATTGAATAAACAGTTTCACTGGAAATTTAAAGTTGGTAAAGCTTCAAATTTGTGATCAGAAGGTAAACGAAATTAAATATACATTTCCATTTTCAGCTTTTTATTGTATCACAGTGCCTGGATTTATGCTAAAGAATATGTCTTTAATTGCTCAACACAATATATTATTTAAAGGATCCATTTTATTCTGCATAAATAATGTTCGATAGACAATCAGGCATTCATTAATATATCATATAGTTTAATGCGAATGACCTTTTTTCAAAAGATTTGATAGGTAAAACGGTTTCCATTTGTGAGCTGTCGCAATAAAATTCAAAGGAGTATGTTATTTGGATCCTTTCCAATTCTATTTGAAGTCTTATTTATCGTTTTAAAAGTGTACAATGTATTCATAAAGTATTATAGCCATAGAGTTTGCCGTGGAATTAAATTGTTTTGCTGATATTCAAGGATTTTGCCACACTGTAGCGCTTTATGGAAGCAAACCGAGGGGAATAACGTGGGAAGTCTAAAGGGAATTTTCTAAACGATGCCGAGGAAATTTAATGCAAATGCAAGAACTTTATCTGCTTAGTTACACGTTATAAGTTTCCTATTATATATATCAAATGAATGGAACTAAATACCTTTTCGGAGGTTTCTCGACGTGCTCTGGAAATTTGTCGTCTTCCCCGAATTGGACATGCTTTTCTAATGTGTCGGGATCGGGGACGTTCAACACGCTTGTTGCAGTTGCAGTTGCAGGATCTGCTACCTAAATTCACATGAAATTGAGTAAAATAATTTCCGCAAATAGAATATTCTGCATTTTGAATTCTGCATTATTCAAATTCAAAATACGGAGGCTTAGTTTTTGTTTTAGTCTGAACAGAGCAAAATTTCATTGTATTAATTTTCACAATGCAAAATGTATTTCGAAACTATTTTCAATTTTAGGGCTGAACAAATAAATGAAAGACCAAAAAAAGAAAGAATGCACGTCCCTAGACAAAGAAATCCAGTGGTGTCAGATCTGGAGACTGTGCAACCCATGGAATAGGGCGCGTCCACAGGCAAAAAAATCCAGTGGTGTCAGGTCTGGATACCGTGCAAGCAACGGAATAGGGCCGCCACAAAAATTAATTTACACGACAAAGGTGCCAAAAAAAAAATCCTAATTGAAAGAATAATTGCCTCCTCTGGAAAAAGGAAAGAGGAAATGCTTCTTCAGACAACTACAGTTGAAATAAGGAAAAGGTGTCGTGCATGTGAAGTAGAAGTGGCCAATTTTAACAAATTTTGTAAATAAATTTAATAAACCCTAACGCTACCAAACCGGTACATCTTCATGTTTATAACAAAATGAGAAATAATCAAATTTGTAGGAATAAATACACAAATCATGTCATTTGCATTTCGTATTATTAATTTATCCTATTGATAACCTCTCATTGTCTGGAGATTTCTGAGATATAGGTCTGATTGAGCATACATCCGGACAATGAAAAGTGGTACATCTTGGCCTCGTATAACACTGACATTATATAGCACGGTTGATAAAATGTGGCATATTTTTGTACAAAACGCCATGAGTTAAAATAGTGAACATGTTTTATTTGGTAGCCATGAATTATGATTGATCATACCGGACATAATTACTGATAATGATGATTGATGAATTTCGTTGCATTCAGGCGTATACATCGTATAATACGCACTTTATGAATAGGAATTATATGAATTTCATATTTTAAAAAATAAAATGAATGTTACGTTGATATGTTCTATGTCTGTATGCATTTGCTTGGTTGCGTCTCTGGATTTTTTGATATGTAATATGATTTAAAAGTTCGCGCATTTGACGATGGAGATGAAATTGTATTATAAACTTACTTGAGATTCAGTGTCGGAGCTAATTTTATAGCCGTCCTTCTCCATGATTGTGAGATGTGGTTCTATGTCTTGGACAGTTTCAGGAGAGCTTCTCCAAGCTGTAGTTGGGATGGGTTCTTCGCCGGGAGTCGATGTAAGAAACCGTCGTCGAACAACACGACCCGGTTTTAACGGTGCGTATGTATGAGGGTAGCTTTTCTTTCGATGGGCTAAAAAAATAAAAACACACATATACGAACGTATCGCTTTGTCTCTTACATTTATTATGATAATGATTAAATGATTTTGATGTAAAAATGTACGTGATTTGATGCTGTGATTATGAGAGCCGATTAAATTACAATTGATGAGTAATTAGGGCGATAACTGATCAAAGCTGTGTGTTTTATTGTCATCAATTTGTAGATGATAAAATCTCAAGTATTATATTTATATTATTAAATATGACCGTATATAAAATATATAATAGGAGTTTTTATATGCATTCTACACGAGTAAAACCTTTGGTGGACGATATAAAAAAAATCACTCAATAAATTCGTAGGATTTTATTTTTACTTTAAACTTTTTTCTTCTTCATTTGGGGTCGTTTTTTTGAAATATTTTTTAAAAAAAAGTATAAAAATTTTAGTCCTACTACTAATAAAATATCGATTACGGTGTCTGCTTGATTCAAAGTGACTAAAGAAGTGCACCAAAATATAGAAAAATGTAGATTATGTCAGAAGTCAAAAGTCCATTTCATAGAAAACAAGCATATAAGCATCGATGATAAATTAATCCATGCTTTTAAAGCTTTGAAAAAGATTAACGCATTAAAGATTTAAGAAAAATATCCAAAATATCCGTATCGTATCAGATATAGCGGTATTAATGCGTTCGGGTTAAATACATCTGAATTTAGTCATAATCTATGAAAAATAACAAATTTAAGATAGCAAATGTGCAAAAAATTCCATCAACAATTTTAATTGCAAAATTATTAAAATTATCTCCCGCTTGGTGCACTTATCTCATTGGCACTTGATCTTAAAAACTGATTCAATTCTAATATATATACGAGTAATATTAATGATTAATTTGCATAATGTAAAAACGATAAACGCGCATTCGTTTCGATCCACAAGGCTTAAAAAATATATATCACATCATTAAGTTCGGAAATATTTTCTAATCGATCCAGGTTTATCCTGATTCCTGGATTTGAATAACCAAATGTTGAGGCGATTAATAAAATCATACAGGACGTCCATAAGTGAGTGATAATTAAATGATAATTTCGCTACTCACACATAGATTCTTTCCAAATAATCCTATCCTTATTTTACCACATGTGGAAGGCAATGGGATACTACCACCTAGTAAGATCTCCTATGGAGATCCCCTATGTCCGATATCGGATATGACACATTAAATTCATGCTTTAACCAAAAGGACTTTAAAAAAGAAGAAGCTTTTGTATTATAATAGTATTGAAATAAGATTAAATCAATTTTACCTGGGAATTACAACCATAACAAAGCGGACTGCTCACGTTTTATTGTAATTTTTCGGCAATTGTTTAATTGTTGAGAACAAAGCTCATTTTCACTCTAATGGGTCCTCACCGTAAGGCTTTGATCACTACAATGATTCGATTTTTTTATCGTCGTGATATTTCAATCAAATGAATGCTAATCTTTATCTATATTAATCAATTAGAGGATTAAAAATAAAATCTATGCATTTTCAGATGTGATAATGGTACATTTATCAGTTAAGCGTGATTTGTATTTATATCCAATTATCTGTCGAGTCATTATACGGGCAAAAATACTTGGATAATAAGATCAACAAATTTTTCATAGTGGAATTTCCGGCAGGAAACAAAAATTAACTGTTGTGACGAAGTATGAAAAGTAGGCAAAAATAATGTGCATTGAATTTTTAATGAGGCGGCAATAATAAGTTAAGCGAAAATGACTGAAATTAACACTTTCTTAGGTCTTACCCTTTTAGCTAGATTTTTTAAATCTGGGCATGAAAATCTAGAAGGGTTATATAACACGAATGGAATAGATAGAGATATTTTCTCTCTTAAAATATACCTTTTTACGTTTTAAGTTCTAACCTTATTTGTAAGACACATTCCATTCAAAATGTTGTGTACTGGTTTTCAAAAAGTATAAAGATCTCAAGAGATATATAGTTATTTAGAACAGTATTCTCCAACCTTTTTACACCTGCGGACCGGCAAAAAGAGAAATTTAAAAAAATGCGCACCAATATACTGAAATAAAAATGTTTGCTTATGTAATATTTTTTTAATTAAAAGTGTTGCCTTATTATAAGCCTTAAGTTTCAAGATGCTACGTTGTTTAGTATTGTTTTGGTAGTCTTCAATAGTGAACGTTCTCGGTGGATTTGTAAACATGGAAAAAAATGGTTATCGTTAATGATACAATACTTTTATTTGAAAGTTCTCAGTTACACTAATATCAAATCCGAGCTAGATTCTACTCTTGGGGGAGTTTTTAACAGTAAAGTGCTGGGTGGCAGAGTTTAAACGAGGCCGTACTAACTGCCAAGACTAACAGCGCAGTGATCGACCAAATGAGTTAATCACTCCAGAAATGCTGAAGATATACCACAAAATGTTATTGGATGACTATCGACATGCGCAAGCTGTCAGACATAGTAGGCCTTTCAAAAAATGTTGTACATCGTAGGAACATAGGGATTATCTATTAATCCGTGCTATTCGGGACTCAAGATATGCATTTATCCCCGAAAATATCGCAAAAAGCCTTAAAAGAAGTCATAAAGTGGCCATAAAGTCAGCATATCCAACCGGTCCGTTTTTCGGACCGCTGACGTGACGAATGTACGCCTCGTAATCGAACGCCATACCTGAGCATGTCGATAGAACGATTACGAACTCTCATTACAAAAAGAAGTTGTCCAAAGAAGACTGATCGGGTGGGTTGTTTAAATTTAGCAATCGGTCGAAAATTCAGATTTATGCAGAATGCCCAAGTAAAATAAAAGATTGTATTATTCATTTTTAAAATAAGCTAGATCATGTGGACGAAGTTTAGTTTGAACGCCTGAAAGTATGAATGTAACCAAAAAATGATCGCTCTAAGTCCATATCAACATTGATTGCAAATTCTAAAGAACTAGGCTTTTGATTACTTGAATATCTCCTGAACTAAGACATATTGACTAACAATGCATGCATTTTTGTGAAGATAAACATAGAAGGATATAGTCATTTTTTTCATGGCAGGTAAAAAAGTCTTGAAGGTGGACCAATGCCTTCGAGAATGAGCGTTGGTTGAAAGCTTTAGACAGGGGAAAATGTATTTTTTCCTCCGCGACTGCTTTGTACTTATAAATAAAAATGTTAAACCAGACTAGCTATCTTTTAGCTCTTTTTTTACTATTTTCTTCGACTTTTTGGGCTTCTTCTTCAATCCGACTTGATCGTAAAGCAATTAGAGAGTAAAAAAATAGTACGAATCAGTAGTTACAAATTGAAAGGTTGTATCGAGTTCTATTAGTGGCTATAAGGCCAATTTGTATCCAGTATTTGATGTTCGGAAAAAGTGTTTCAAATAGAATGGGCTAATAAATATCCAATGGAAATAGTTTATTATTATGGATTTGAAAATGTGTACATTCTAAGACACTAAAATTTGTTTTAGAATGTAATGACAATATTGTTGTTGTTGTCATACACATTTTTAAAAAAAGTATTCAACAGAATTGCTTCAAGGGCGTACAATCCTTGAGGTTCTATCATAAATGTTTTTCAAATAGCTTTGGAAATATTTTGCCATTCTCTTCAAGGATAGTTTATAGAAAGGAAAACAAACAAAAACGAATGGAACATTTCACAGCGCTTTTGGATTTCTCTCGGAGCAGAAAAATCTTCCTCGTTTTATTTTGCTATGCGAAAAATGAGCGATTTTTTGCTAGATATAAAGTTTTAATGACTGACGGCTATTTATGATATTGAAGCACGATTTTAATGAGGCTGCTAAATAGAATTTTTATTCACTGTTTGGAACTTTTAATGAACGAGCTTTCAGTTTTTAGGTCCAAAGTCGGTCCAATTGTGACCTACCAATTAAGAACAGAAATTATTGTTCTGTAGGGATGAATTTTGATTAATTCATATTCGACATTAATTGTTGGCAATTTTAAAGGTAAATTATTCACATTCTAAAACGTGATAAGCGTTATATAAAATTGTTTCGATATAAAATCTTCACTAGAACCGTTGTTATTGGCTTATTTGTAACTCGCGTTTTTGCGAGCCCGGCGAGTATGGATTCGTTGTGGTAGGATATATTATTCTCATTTTTCTTTCAACATTTTTATTGCAGGTTTGGTGGAAGCAATTATATTTCACGAAAGCTATCAAAAACATTAACGATGCATGGAATAAAGTTACTCTTAGAACGTGTGCGCTATAAACTTTAACTCACTAATTAACGGGTCAAAAAGCATCGGGAAAAGGGTGTCCCCCTATCTAACTCCCGTCGTCACTTCAAAAACTTCCGACAGGACGTTGTTGGAACATATAAAACTGACCGATCCGGTAATGCATATCCTCGACAGCCTCATTAGTTTACTCGGGATTTTCATCTCCAACATAGTCTTTCTGAGTATTTCCCGGTCGATGTTATTGTAAGCCTTGCAAAAATCAACAAATATATGTATGGAAATCGACACCGTATTCCCTCATTTTTGTGAGAATAGTTTGACGGTGAAAAGTTGCTCTACAGTAAACCTGTTGAGCCTGAGAAGTTCCACCATGATGGGAGACAATCATCCGATAAGAATTCTTGTAAACAATTTATAAGCTATGTTTAAAAGGGATATACTCCTGTATCAAAAGGATAATTTGAACTAAAACACACAATATTTAAGATGGGTCGCAAAAACAGCTTAAAATTTTCATTCAGAAACATAAATTTATTCCGAAATACAAAGGAAAATTTAATGTTTTCTTCCTGACATTTGGCATTTTTCATTGCTGCTTTCTTTCCTTCTTCGGAGGAAATATCGCTAGCAGTGATTACATTTAAAACTGATCCAAAGTGAGCATCGTTAATTCTGTGTTTAAGAAGCTACTTATTTTCCCTCATTAGTGAAAATATGAAAACTCTTTGCATCGATATTTTCAAACATGGATATGATTTTAATACACAGAATTTCAATCATCTTTATTTACAAATGATTCGGTATTGATTCTACATTTATTGAAAAAATTAAAGAAAAAAAAATCGTCTTCCAAAGAATCAAAATCTGCACATCATCTTTCAAATTCAGTTCAAATTTTAATTTTTTAAAATTAAAAACTCACATATTTATTCTTTCAAATTCTAATCTGCATTATTTTTCATTTATTTCTGCCGTTTTGCGCCTAAAAGTGGTTTTTTAACATTTTTTTATGCGAAAATTATTAAATATAATATATTCATATTTAGTGTATTGACTAGGCAATCTTTATTGAACATAAAAATATTTTTTAATGTTTAACAAAGTATGGTAGTGGGAAGTGGGGGAGCCACGCATGTCGGTGTGCAAGCGATGACATTCTTCACCATGGAAGACCTAAGTCCTAAACAAGTGATTTGTAGCATAAAAATTAAACATATTTTTACTTTGTATAATATTGTGCATAGTTTAGACTATAATTAAGAATAAATATTGAAAAATAAAAAAAAATAGTGAGCAATCTAAGTAAAGTGATTGTTTTTACCAAAATTTTTTGTGATTTTTTGTTCATTAAATAAAAGCGTTTGAATATTTTTAAATAATTATAGGTCAAACGATGAAAAAATATATTATACACATGCCTGCCATATTTCATAAAAAATGCTTAACTAGGAAATGTTGGAGCACTTCCGTGAGCTTCCTCCTCTCATCAGTTTCACGTAACGCAGCTTCTTCTTATCGGCTTATAACTATGCTAATTTCATTTATATCGACTTAAAATTTACTGATAGTGTTCTTAAACATCGGTTCTTTCCGATACACAATATTTTTTTGAACCAACAAGGCAGAAACGTCCCTTAAGAAAGCGAATAATTGTTGAGGGCCACAAGTTTGATACACTTCATACGGTGCATACGAGCTTTTAAGCAATAAAGAGCTGCAGAAATTGGATATCATACCACGTCTCGTGCCAAAGTTAACTGACAAAATAATTGGAAATTCTCTTTACAATAAATGCATGGAGATGTTAGAAGAAAACGAAGAAGATTTTGAGCGAATAACCATAGTAAAGCGTGTCGTTAACGGATTATTTTGACGGTTTGCGACGAATTTTACGTAATAAACCCAAGCAAGGATTATTGGATTCATTTTTGCAACGCAGTACCAAGTGATTAATCAATATTCCTGCGACCTTCTCCAGAACATATCCCCCACAATCAACGGGGGCTAACTATGCAGCCGTCAAACTGCTGATAAAAGCGTGCTTATTTTTGCTTTAACACACATATAAAAACAATAACTAACGAACAATTTCACGATCAAGTAAAATTATACACGACCAAAGGCGCTTTGCGTTGGCTTCTTTTTTATTCAGACGTGAAAACGAACCCATGGATTAGTTATATTCGCATGCTTAAATATTTCGATTGAAATTTATCATTATTTTCCTCGATCGATGAAGAAAATTAAAAATCGCGGGAAAGTTTGAAGGATAGTCGAAAGGATCTGCATAGGTCATGATTTGGGATGTTTTCGGACACGTGGATAATTTGATATATTTCAGAGATGCTCTTTAGATCATTAGCAATTTCAATAATTGAGTCGAAAGAAAACAGATTTTTTGAATACTTTCCTTTGGATATTTAAATCAGATTAAAACCTAAATCATTGTAATGATCAAAGGAATTTGTTAACATCGATTGGACGATTAGACCCAATTAAACAATCGATTACTTAAACAATTTTCTCACGTTTATAATCAGACATATCTTAGATAATTGATTGTTTTCTTGATATTGATTGAAGTGTATTTTTATGAATTTGAAAAATATGTTTTCCAAATTTGTTGTATTCTATAATTTGCGACACGACGCATTTGTACAGGCTACGGTTGTGTAATTAATCAAACGTTTATAATGGATATCGTCAAGCAAATTTATTCAAGGTACATTTAATTTCATATAAATACTCTTTAAATTGCATTTTTTCACCATGAAATTTTTGTGTGATTCGTTTTTAAAGCGTTCAACTCTAAACTGTTGTTAAAATTAATCTTAAGCATTCAAGTACATTGAAGGGTGTAAAAACACTTGGATGTCAAGAATTGCACACATATTTACATCACAAATATCAAACAAACTCAATTTTATATATATTAAATGGTTACAATTGAAAATTCGCAATTAAATATGGCTGTTAAGGTTTTTGTGGTCATATTAACACTGACACAACAAAATGTATTACACGATACTCACAGGATTGAGTCTTGAAACTGACTGCAAAATTGCTGATTTTTCAATATATTTAAGTGACTCTTCAATATCAGCCCATGGAACATTTTAATGGCTACAGTTGATTTATAATATAAATCATCTACCAACAAGCCAACAAATATGTAAATCAATCTTATACAAGCACTCTAATTGTTTATATAAATAATTTCATAGAGATCGTTATACACAGATTCACTAATTGAAAATTGAAAGGTTTATAAATTCTAAAATATACGTGATTATATATAAAAAAATAATATAATATTAGCGGGATACTTGATCCCAATTAAATGTATTTAACGCTATATAAAGTTTCAAGCTTTAATTTAATTTTGAATCTCAATGCATTGATCAGAATGGAGGTCACTTATATGATATAATTTTTAAAGCATAACAAATAAAAAAATTACAAGTCTTTCTGTAACATGGAAAAAATAATCAGATTGATATCTCATATGCTGTTTGTGTTATTCATTTTTAAAATGAGGTAGTTTCTCTGCTGCACTCTTAGTGCTATGCAAATTAATAAAATGATGATACACGTATCTAATAAATAGATCAAAATTCAATTGTAAATTTTAAAAAAAGTCTTGAAATCGCTGTTTAATAAGGGGAGACTGTCCCCATCCGATGTAGTATATGAGATTAATGCGTATTCAACGAAATCGATTGGGAAATTCAAAAGTACCTCTTGTAAAATAGGGGCTAGAAATAACCCTTCATTATCTTTCACCCCCATTTGGAACATTTGATTCCAGGCATATAAGAAAATATAAATGTGTTTAAATCGGAACGCTGAATGAGTGAGCGGATCGACGGAGCTTAATTAAAAGCGGGTTTGTAAAAATTTGGATTCTATGAAGTCATCTTCTTTTATGGCAGTGTTTGTGCACAATGCGAAGAGCTTTCCTTTTTTCGGATTAAGTTGAATTTGTTGCCGAGAGTTTGTGATTTTATTTGCTCCACATAGCGAAATAATTCTAGAATTTATATACTTTTTGATTCGACCAGAATAATTAATTGTATCGATAATCAATATAGATCGATCATTTTAATTCCGCAATTAGTAAATGGAATATTATCTAATCGAGAATGTAGACGATTGCAAAGTCCACTTTCAAATCCATCGCCAATTTTTTCGACTTGGGTCTTTTTTGCGGATGCCACGATGTAACAAAAGTGCGATGTATCTTCGATCTTTATTCCCTTTCGCAATCGAAATCGAGATAAGAATGAGTTTGATCTATTAAATTGATGATATTTCTTTGTGCTTTTCATGGAAAGTAAACAAAGTAATTAATCACAACAAAACAAATTCTTAATTCCCATCGCAGAGATAAAGTCGAAAGTGACCTAATTTTAACATTTCACCAGGCATCTTCAACCTGTATTTTTAACTTATTAAGAACAGCTGTCCTGATAAATCTTCCTAGAACTGATAATAGACGGAAATATTAGAGCTAATAAATTAAACAATAGACAAATTCCGTTTTGTTTAAATCTTAAAACAAGGAAGCTAAAACTTGGCAGGCGCTCAACTATGCCAAAGGTAACGCAATTCGGTAATTTGAAAAATGAAGAATTTATATAAATTTAGATACAATATTGTTAATTCTAATTTGATTTATACAATACATTATAATCAATATTAGTCACGAAATCCTTTCGTGTTTTTCAAAATCATCTGCAAATGTATATGCATTTATACAATCAGAATTATATTATGTATTTCAATGTAAACGCCATATGGAAGGGTTGAAAATGTATTCTTGCAAATTGAAATAAAATTGGAAAAACTCCTTTTTTTTGATAGGGAATAAAATATGGAAGAATTATTATATACAGGGTGTTTTGCATATGGATCGGCAAAATTTTTTTGAAGGTTAAGGGGGTCTTTTGTTACTTTTCATACACAGGCCCTATGTACTAAGTCCTATGTCATGGTTAGGGAATCCAATTCCGGGATCCCGGACAGTTTTAGATACTTGAGAATTCCGGGATTAGTAAACGTAATCCCGAAAAATTCGGGATTGAAATTTTTATTTAACACCTCACCAACACGATGAAGGTTACTAAATCGAGATATTCCCGACGAAATCTGGACGCTTGGAAACAGTGGCGTAATTACTAATTGGCGAGCTTAGGTGACGCCTAGGGGCAATGACTGTCTAATCTATGTATACATACATGTCCTATGTTATATTAACCTTTCCCTACCAGTGATGTATTTACTACACCTCGACTCTAATAATGGGAATATCGATATGAAATATAATAGATACGGGCTCCAGAATTTTTGTATTCCTCCGTAATATTATCTATTTTTGAATTGTATTTTTATCTTTTTTTAAATAAATAAAATTCTTTGGCCTTCAAATTATTTTTTTATATTGAAAAAATGGACTTATTAGTAATTTTTGATCAAATTTATCATTGTAATTTCTTAAAATATTGAAAATCCTAATCCCGGGATCCCGGGACTGATCCTGGGATTGTCTAATGATCTGGGATCGAAATTTTGGCTCGGGATTGGATGGTCATGGTTGTCGAAATAGATTTTTTAACATTTTGAAAAAATACTTTTTTTGTATTTTTGATCTAAATAAATCATTAATTTATGTAATTGATTTAAAGAAAATTACATCTGAGCTTTCAAAGTCATATTAAATGTGCAAACGAATGAGAAATGTCGACTTCTAAATTATTTAACCTTTTAACTGCCAGAGCGTCAAGAACGCGTACAAATGCGACTCGCCGGTGAGTCGTTGGCATTTAACAGGTTAAACAAAAAAACTGACTATATTATATACCCTAGACCAGTGGCTTTTAACCTTTTATGTGAGCCGCACCCCTTTGAATCTGAAAATAGGTCCCCGCATCCCATTGAATCGATTCGATTTTTTAATTTAATAAAATACATTATTTGCATACAAAACAATATTATTTTTATTAATGGCTAAACTGTTGTTGCTTCTTCGTTATAAATAGTTGTTTTTTTAAGGAGACATGCTATAGTAATCACTTGCTAACGAAAAAATCAAGTTGTTTTAAAATATCGCAAAAATAGTTTATATTATATTTTTGGAGACGTCTCCTGCACCCCCAAAACTACTTTCCCGCATCCCCGGTTAAAAACCACTGCCCTAGAATATTTCGTATTTTGGACGATTATCAGATCTGACACCACTGGAATTTTTTGTCTAGGGACGTGCAAAATAATTAATTTACACGACAGAGGTGCCCACAAAAGAAGTCCTAATTGAAGGAATAATTGTCACCTTTGCAAAAATGAAAGAGAAAAATGCATTGAAAAATAAAAAAAAACAGTATTTCTTAGGATATAGAGCCTATGTGTGAAACGCAGCAAAAGTCCCCCCTAAACCCAAAATTTTTACGATTCAAACTTCTCTGCAATCTTATTAATCAGATTCTCATAGAAGAGAAGAGAAATAGATTCCTACATAAAAAAATCAACAAAAAATATCGTAATGATCCCCTATTCGTCTTATATGACGACTATATTATCAACATTGTAAATAGCAATTGATAGATATGTTGATCTAAGGAATGTGTTTATTTGTTAGCGCATCGAATTCGATAAGTGGAAATCGGTATTTGTACTGCAGAGTAGGCAAATTATAGCTCTGCCTTTGAGCAAATACAAATTTTCGTAGTTTTTTCAATATTCAGCCTTTGATCGACGTTAAAATATCGCATGGAATAGCTTAAAAAGTCCATCCAGGGAAGATATCATTATCAATCGTGGGAATAATTTTTATTCCCAACAGCACACCAATAAAAAAGGAAATTAAGAGTTATAACGATGTAAATTGTATCTTTGAATTAGTATTGAAGATCTTCTAGTATTTTTTAGTCTGTTGATGCTTTTATATTATTGTGTGATATTGAAAAAATATACATATCATTGATTTTTATATTGTAAGTAAACCAACGGCGGATAAATTGTACCGGAAAGCGATTTCCACATGCATTGCTGAATGAACATTTCCCGGAAAATAAGAAAGCTTAAGCGCATCGTTCTTTATTACATTTTTATTCTAAGCTGCTCATTTTCATACGAAGCTGAGGAGATGAAAAATATAGAAAAACAAGCATAATTCATCCCTCTTCATTGTTTACCCACCCTTGAACTCAATAGTCCCGAGAACTAATACTAGGTCAATGCTGCGTCCGTGTATACTACAAATACTTAATGTTTTCTAATGGAAACGTAGAATATACCGACTCAATGTATCGAAAGGGTAACCATGTAATTCAATGCAACCCTCTATGATTTAAAGTAAGGATTCTCAACTACATGGTTGGATATTTTTTTCCAGCAGATTATGGCCCAATGGGAGATTTGATTTTGAAGCAGATATTTCAACGTATTTCTTGAAGCGTTTTCCATGTATTCGAATATATGACGTATTAAAATAACCCCATGAGACTGAGTGATATTGACGCCATTGTAACTGTCAAACTGTTGATAACAGCGTGCTTGTTTATTACATAGTTTATAAGTTATAGAAAGCAATCTGTTCTAACTCAAATGAAATGCTTGGAAATTAGACATCCAAATTGAGCGAAATCGTATACAAAAATATTCAATTCAAGAATTTGCTTTGGTCATACATAGTTTAAGCTGTATTTACCGTTGATAATCACTCCATGTTGCAATTAATACAAAAATTGCATTAAGTTGTCATATCCTCAAGGATTATGTTGACATATTCAACGATATCGTTTAGGTCAAAAGCGGCTGTTTCGTATAAAGTTTTCACATTTATAAAATACATATTTTTTCTAAAATTGCAATGAATTCAAAAGTAGTTTGAGAGCATGCATTAACTTTTCTCTTGCTGTGTTAAAACACCCGCACGCTACGATGATATGTATTTGGTACACCGTATGAAAAAGTGATTTAAAATCTACAACATTGAGTCGAGTTGTAGTAAATACATCATAGGGAAGGAAAGATCTTTAAAATCTAAGCACAACATTTTTTGCTGAAATACATTGTGTATGAGAGAATATTAACACCGATTTGTATATTTTTTTTGATTCAGAAACATTATCAGGAAATTATCACAATCAGGAAATAAATACACTATCTAATAAAATTGCCTGGTTGCTTAGAGATAGGACAAGTTTATCGTAATTTTTTGACGATAGTGTATTGAATAAACACGAATCTGATTTGTTTGATAATCTTCATAAAAACATATGTTTTGCATTTGTATTTATCTCGCACCACACCCCTTTATCATATAATGATCATTAGACGGTTTTATTCAGAATGTTGAACATTTTTATTCAATTGCATTTCACTCGTAATATGAAGGGTGCTTCAAAATAAAATGGCATCCCTGACTTCATTCATTAAGGATATTTTAAATTGAGGGTGAATAAAAATATCGATTATGATGGCGTATGTTCGCAACGTTTAGAAAAATCAGTTTCCGCCAAACAAAGTCGTTGAATATCTTTTCGACAAGAACGATGAATATTTTGAGAGTTATTGATAATTCCACTTGTAAATATTTTTTATAATCACCAAATATTGATCTTGAGAGTTAAAATACAACTTAAGTTTGATAAAATGATCAGTTGTAAATTGGGATAAAATATATTAATTACAAAGTTTCATCCAGTTTTTTTTTGGATCGATGGCTTATCATCATATTTTTTTGATGATAAAATTTGTGAAAAATATGATGTTGAAGGATCTATTTTGCAGGAAATGAGGATTTATATAGATAGGGAAATGTTGAGGTTTAATATGCATCTCGCATCAAATGGCTCATCCCCATAGATTTGGATTAAAGCCTGACCGTGATTAAGTGCAATTTGATGGCACATTGAATAGATCAGGTTTGTTATTAATATTCATATGTTGCGACGTTTATGTTAATTAAGGTCGTTCTCTGTCTTCGGTGGAATTGAAAGGACAACGTATATTGTGTAATCGTAAATTATTGATTCCAAAAAATATTGATAGGAGTAAATTAAGACTGCTCAATAAAGATAGATATAGTTCAGACATTGTATGATGATTAAATGTCGTCATATTGGATTACTTACTGGTCATATTTTTACTAGGGTTGCCACACAATAGATCAAATACTAAATATTAAAGAAATTTAAAAAGTTATATGCACGTTTGCTAACACTTTATCCACATCATTTAAGAAATGGCTATTTTGCCCTTCTAAGCGAAAAGATAAATCACCACACAATTTTCTTGTAGTTTTTGGATCGTTTGGACAATGTATTTGAATCATCTGTCGAATCACTGCCAGCTGTGATATGCTTCTTTGTTTTCTCTTGGAATGTAAAGTATGCATTTAGGATACATACATCGATGAGATGGAAAAAAAAATATACAATTTCATAGAGTTTTTAATAGACTTAACGAAAGATCGCGTAGTCGCAACTTTGTCGATCTATTTTATTTGATGCAATTATATTTCCCGAGTACATTGTGGATAACATCGCCACTTCTTGCTCGTCTTTCCATATTTGTACGAGCATTTTATTATTTTTTGTGTGGTAAATTTCCGTTTCGCCTTTGGCCAATTTTCTATAAAATTTAAGCAAATCTATTCGATTTTTTTGCAAGTCGGACTGGATAAAAGTCATTTTTGATGATTATTCACAGTATACATATTTTTAAAGATTGATTACTTTTTACCTATTAAATATAATAATTTATATTTTTGACAACTTCTGTTTGTGACAACCCTGACGAAATATTATATTTCGAATATATCCTAAACTGGGGAAGAATATTTACAGTTTTAGGTTCCTCTGATTATTATAGTAGGATGTGCCGATAGTTTTAGATATTTTTTAATTGGTTAGCATCAGATTGTTCTCGATTGTAACTTCAGGGCTGTTTCATCCCCCTGTACGAATCATCTATTTCGAGGTTTCGTCTCGAGTAGTTTCAGTCTAATGCTCAGTTTACTTTTCAGCTTGAGTTCGAGTTTGGGTCTACTACGCCTCGTAGGCGCAGCCTGTCTAAAGTGGAGTGAATAAAAAATCTGAAGAGAAGACATCGTCTTTGAAATTCATCTAAGATTGAGTCCTTAATAATTTTCATTGATTATCTTCAAAAAGGAAAAACGGCAAGTATTATGCGAACTTATTGCAATGTTTGAGCGATGAAATCAAGAAAAAAAAAACGGCCACATTTGGCTATAAAGGAAGCATTGTTTTATCGAGACAACGTATTTTTTCTGGGTTTTCATTTGCAAATACATCTATTATATCGTCATAATTTATTTCAAAAATTAGCTTAACTAAATATTTCTATTTAAATAATGTTTATCGTTTTTGAAATACAATGGAAAAAATCGAATCTCTTATTACTCTCCTATGGAGATCTTCTACGTCCGGTGATAGATAGCCATTATCTTGACCAAAAAAGTAATTGATTATTTAACAGATATTAAATAAATTTATTTCTGAATTTACAAAGTATGTAACGACCCAATATTAAGCAAAAAAATGGACCGTTAGCGTTTTGTAAATGGATGACATATTTTACCTATTCTACAATTCCCATGGTTAATTGGATGCATAAATCAAAGTTAGGGATGACAAATCATTTCGTTTTTGCATTGATTCCCGTTCAACCTAATAAAAAATTAAGTCTACACGCGATCCATAATAGCTATGCAAATATTTGTAATGATCCGACATGCGATAACAAATTTTGTATTCAGTTATACGTTTTTCGTTGGCAATTTCCAAAGCGATATCTTTTGCTTAGTATAAAAAAGGAATAATGTAATCGATGATCATCTATTTGCGATTCAAGGATAAAAAAATGTGTTTAAAAGAACGAGTTTGTGTAAAAATATGAAATACGCAGTTGCGATTTCCGCAGAGATAATTTCCGTTTCGATCAGATTGTTGCGATTTTGTTTTTATCATGCAGAAAGACAACACTTGTGAGATTTTTTCAGATTCTTTAGATTGCATTGTTTCAGCGGAAAGATATCCGCTAGTCGCCAATTAGGCGACGATTCATGGTCCATTTTGCGAAAGAATTGTTTCTTAATCCCGGCATATCGAGGGAGTCGCTTCAATGTCGAGGTCTATGAACTATATCTGCCCATTAAATTAAACTGCATGGTGGAGCTTATCGATTTAATGGGAAATAAAGAGATAGTGATATTCAATGTATCTATGCTTCCATAAAAATGGATATAGTTGTAGCTGATTGGACAAATCTTTGAGATAATAGAACAACTGAATAAGAATCTGAAGTATCCTGGATCGTCTTTGATGATTCATTCAAAATGATAAGTAATAAAATGACATTTTAATCTCGTACCTTGAGGTCATGGATGTACGTCAATATAACAATCATTAGTGAAATGTCTACATTGAGCAGGTCGTGTGGCAGGGATGTCGGCTCATATAATCTCTCGTCATATTAGATTCGAAACCGAGGGGTAATAGATCCATCAGAAGACCTTGTCTATGCCGGTAATAGGTAGACATAGAAGTCACACTCTGGGCCTGGACAATTGGATGGAGGAGGCTCAGGATAGACGGAATTGGGTCTATGCATTGTCGGTGGTCAGGCCTCTCATATAGGGCTGTTTGAGCCACCGACATATTCAATTTCAATATATTTGGCTTAGCATAGTGCAATGCAATTGTTTAGTCTCATTCTTATCCAAATTCTATTTGTTGAAGTGCATTTATATATTTTTATTAAACTAAAAAATGGGTATATATTAAGAATTCAAATGTAATTCTTTTCAATATTTCAAGTCTCCAGTCGGAATCATGGACGCAGAATAATTGCCGACGGCTTATTGATTATCCTTGTGGTTTTTTCTATTGATGCTTTGATTTTCAATATAATATAAAAATGAATGTGTGTCGTAGAGCGAAGGGTTTGCTAGGTATACATTCTTATACCGTTTATCCAATTACAATGAAACTTTGGTGAGTTATTGAGTGTGTATACGATAAGGTTTTTATATTGACACAACTATTTTTGTATGCGGGATTTGTTTTGTGAGACGTTTAACGGATGTATCATATTAGTTGAAGTGAAGCGGGGTCGCGGGGTGGGGCACGGGTGAACACGGATGAATGAACAATGCTTGTGATAATTTAAAATCCTCTTTGGATACACTTCCAATAACTCAACAAAGTTTCATTGCAATTGGATGAATGTGACTTGAAACTTACGTGACAAATCATTGATATAAAATTCAATCACGACCGGTCAAATACATTATTTCTATCTAAGAATTATATAGAATATTTTACTTAAAAGCAAAGATAACAGAAATCAATCATATGATATTACCGTATGATATTTGATATTGCTAAATCCATTGTTTACTAACCTGCTATTAACCCGATGTAACCTGTTAAAATTGGAATCGGGGTACTAAGTACAATTCGATACCGCACAACAGATTCAATATTTGATCAAGGCTGAAATATTTGGATGAAAATGCGCAATCTTTTTTGGATGAAAATGCGCGGACGGGATTTTCCAATCAGTGAAATATGATAAAACATATTTCATTAGTGCACTTTGTATTCGGTTCTCTAATATATTTTGACTGATTCAATGCGAAATATTTGATGGATCATTTCTCTTAATGCAATATGTTTGTTCAGCAAAAGCGACATTTCATTTTGATAAATATGTGTAAAACTCATACACAATCACAATACAGATTGGAATTATTTCTGCGTTAATTTTTTTAGAACAAATTTATAACGTGATGTTGGTATATTGGATGGTTTTGAG
Source organism: Stenopsyche tienmushanensis (assembly GCA_008973525.1). Lineage (NCBI taxonomy): Eukaryota > Metazoa > Arthropoda > Insecta > Trichoptera > Stenopsychidae > Stenopsyche > Stenopsyche tienmushanensis. Next base: position 221,796 of record WACJ01000369.1, read on the forward strand.
ATTTATTATGAAATTTCGGGCTCAGACCAATTTGTGGATTTTTTTACGAACTTTAGACTTTAGACGTTTAGACTGAATTTTTTGCTTCTTAAAAAGTATATGCTGAAACAATTATTACATTGTCTTGATGAAAGAGTACGTTTTTCTTTTTCATTTGGGGTCATTTTTTCACAATTTCGTCCGGCAACATTCCAATAGCACCATATAATATACGCTATTGATGATTTTTCTCTTATGAAGATAATCGATGAATAAAATACCGTATACATGCCACCAATACGGAGACCAAAACTTTCCTACGAACTTATTGAGTGATGTGTTAGATTATCTTCTTTATAAAAAATCTTTTATGTAAATCGTCTACGTCTGATAAGGCATCGAGATAGAAGGATTTTAACCTTTTGCCTAAAGACATTAATATTTGAAGTCATCGCCTTTGCTTAAATCTATGATTACCATCTACAATTGTCATCAAAAGCAGTGATTGACATTTGCTTTGTTAACTAATATTATGATCCTTATCTGAAAATCTTATCATTCCATATTGTACATTGCTATCCAACTGCGAAGGTTCAAAATGTTTTAATCTCAAATTTTAATCGATTAATGATTAATAATCCGCACAACGCCGAGAAATAGTTTTATATTCATTGACGTAATTCCTAAGATCTGCTTGATTTATAATATGCTCAATGTAAAAGTCAGTTTTTTTAAAATCAAAAACTGCAATTTATAATGACCAATTTTATCTTTATACTAACAGTTACAAATTGCTTCAATTAATTATCATTTTGTTATGTCATATAATAATTTTATTAATTATATATGTCTTGGGCTCTTATTGAATTATATGCATAGAATGAAATATGATATCCGCGTATATGGATTGCATTAAAACTATTTATTTTTTAACAATCTCTAATAGTATAAGTAGAACCCAAAATGGTTTTCGTTTTATTGTTTGACCGTTATTGGGAATTAATTGCACTTAGGCTGCTGCACTTTCAAGTCGTGTTTTGTGCTCTTTTGGTGATTATACTCATTAAGAATAAATTGTGATTTTTAAAATTCAAATTTAACAACCCAATTTACAATGGATCGATTTTCGCCGAGTGAAGAATTTATTCGAAATTTAATGCTTTAGCATTTTCTCAAAAAGAGACTGCAACATGCGTCACTAAAAATATTTGCGATGTACTGGGCGATATTTTAATTGTTCGCAAATGTCAAAATTGGTTCCAGAAACTTCGGTCTGAAAATTTTGATTTAAAAAATCGCCCTGGAAGTGGAAGGTTGTGAAGGTGGATGCAGCCACATTGACTGCTGAAATCAAAAGTAATCCAACAGCAACTATTGAAAAAATATCGGTCAATCTCAAATATAAATGTTCAAAGAAATCTGAAAAAAAACGGGAAGGCAATCGCATTAACGCATGCCAAAAACTTCTAAAAATGGAATCCAAAACGCTGTTTTCAGGCGAATTAATAACTGGAGATGATAAATGAGTTCTATACTCTAATTATGGACGCAAAAATCAATGGCTATTGAAGGGCCAGGCAACAAAATCGATCATTTAGTGACGGAAATACAAAAAAACGACTCTCTCTTTCGTGTATTTCATTTAAAAAACGGAAATCTGTATGGGTACCGAGAAGTGTTTAATAATTTTGCGAATACAGATTTGATTTTACTTTGAATGCTAGAAATACTGTGCTTCATTTTAAACTACCCCTTTGATATGCACGGAATAAAATTCATATGCTGGCACGTTCTGCTCGGAAAACTCGCTCTTATGAGTCTTATTCAGGATGTCGACTAAGGGATGGTAATAAAACTGAAAAATTTGCAATTGTACAATTATTTCGAACGTACCGGTGGATCAACTGGGGATCGTATTGGATAAAATCCGATGCTATTTTTCGACTGCATATTGCATGCCATTTTTGAAAACGACTATGGATGTTAAAATTGTTATATAATAACACACGAGTTTCCATAAAATAATGATAAAATTATATGCATGGAGTATGAAAATTATTATAAATTATGATCTAAGGAAATCGCAAAAATACAATAAATGCTAATCAAGTATTGCTTGCATAAAATCTTGAATTCGTTTGCAAAGTCTTGACGATGGAAGAACTAAATTGTGTTAGTAGAACGTTGAGTCTTGTATCAGGATATTGAAATTGTATTATCTGATTTTTTCTGTTTGGTTTTTCAGTTTCTCGCAATAAATTTGGGAGATGGAATTATTAATATTTTCAAAATAAATCAGATTTAATCACGACGATTGATTAAGTTCAACTATGCCATTTGAATGATTGATTTATAACAATAATTATAATAAAATCTCACTAATTTTGTCTATTGAAAGGTTTTACAAAATTTAGAATTAAAGAAGTTTGGGATTCTTGTGTTTTGAAATTGTATGAGAAATCACGTTTTTCTTCATGTTCCGTAAGGAAATTTTAATCCTTTCGCTGCATAAAATATTTTATCACATTTCTCATGTTGACCTGCATTTTTACTTGTGTAGTAAGAAATCCTTTCGCATCATATGTTTGGAAAAACTTATATTTAGTATGATATTTCTCTTTTACTTGTGTTGCAGAAATTTTTTTTGCACCATATGGCCGTAAAAATCAGATAATGGGTCTGTGATTCAAGACATGAATTGAACCTTGTAAAGGTATCCTGTATATTGGAAAAAAAGGCCAGAGAGCAGTCAACTTAGGTGAAAAGGTGATACTGGAATTAGCTGGCAAGCACAAAGGAAGTGGGAGGACAGTTATTTCTGACAGCTATTTCACAACTTTATATGGCATGGAAAAACTTCAGCAGGCTGGGCTTCCTTTTGTTGAGACTATTCGCTGGAATAAAAAAAATATTCAGAAAGAAATGTTGCCAAAACATCGTCGTCCAATATATTCATCCGTGCTCGGATTTATAGACAATGTTGCAGTTGTATCATTCCCGGGATCCCGGGACTGGGATTTTCAATATTTTAAGAAATTACATTGATAAATTTGATCAAAAATTACTAACAAGTCCATTTGTTCAATATAAAAAATCACTTGAAGGCCAAAGAATTTTGTTTATTTAAGAAAAGATAAAAATACAATTCCAAAATAGATAAATAAAACACTAAAAAATTCAAATATTATTTTGAAAATATGCCCGAAGTAACATAAACATTAAACATTAGTGTTTCGTCATTTAGTCTGGATCTGATTTTGAAAGTCAGACAATTTGCTGCTGAAAATGCACGCTCAGCTTCCACAGTCGTTGGAGGTATCGTCATCAGATATTTAAATGCTAGTTCGAGCTGATGACCACATAAGCCCTCATTTTCGTATAACACCATCATGTGACTGATAAAATTCCTTTCTGCTGAGACACGGACTAAAACTTGCAAAATTCCCGATTTCCCGACAAATTATTTATTTCCGTCGCTGCAGATGAATACTTATATACTATAATACTTTGATGTGATTCGTAATTATATTACGGAGGAATACAAAAATTCTGAACCCCGTATCTATTATATTTCATATCGATATTCCCATTATTAGAGTCGAGGTGTAGTAAATACATCACCGGTGGGGAAGGTTAATATAACAATTTGAAAAACATACACGTACGCTATATATGTATACATAGATTAGACGAGCGTCCAGATTTCGTCGGGAATGTCTCGATTTAGTAGCCTTCGTCGTGTTGGTGAGGTGTACGATTTCTGTTAGATAAAAATTTCAATCCCGAAATTTTCGGTATTACGTTTTCTAATCCCGGGATTCTTAAGACCCTAAAAGTGTCCGGGATCCGGGATCCCGGGATTGGATTCCCTACTTGGAGATTATATATACAGATGAGGTTGGTTTTCAAGCTAGTAATGCAAGCAAATGCTAATAAGCTGGGAGGGTGTTATTTCAAGTTTCGTTTTTGATGAAAATAGCTTAAAAATGAACTAAGCATAAAATATTACAGCTTTTTTTCACAATATGCTGGATATTGCAGCATTGACATCATTCACATTGTACAAACATACATATTTTTATTTATTTATATTGTAATGAAAAGAGCCTGTAAAGCCAGAAAATCCAAGCCAGATTCATCTGCATCAATAATTAAATTCCTTAGTAAAAGTGACAGACTTGGATTCATTACATGGGGTTAGTCAAATATGCAAAATAATTATGATTTACTCGGTATATGAGTCCACTTTCTCAGCGCATTTGGAAATTGTGCAATTAAACTCGGGGGAAAATTTCACGTCCAATCGCACTGAATGTGCTAGAGGTTCTAATATGGTATTTAAAGTTTTTGACATGAACTACATGCAAAACTATGATAAAAGGTGTGAAGGCATACAATCGATCTTTTAAATTAAATTTAATATTCAATGGACGTAAGATTTTTCCTCTTCAATTATTGAGCTGTCATTTCAATTTGTATGCCACGGAACTATACACCATGACCGTTCGTGGTGCTCTCAGCGAATTGGTTTCGTGAAAATTGGGTTAAAAGGAATTCGAAGCATCCTCGCAAGTATACTTCAAAACGGTTCCGATTACTACAATCATCAGACTTTAGTATTCTCTCCAAAAGGATTCGAAATTTTGGAGATCCTCTTCAGTGGATTTTGACGGACAACTCTTCACATTTACTCGTGGAATTTACTAATTTATTATGGCTTGTTCACGTTCACCTCAAAATGCTGCTTTATTTATTTAGAAATGCGATTGAAAGACGTTCAAATAAAATTAATATAAATAGCATTTGGATATATTTTATGAATATTATTCATCATTTTATGTATTTTTTCCCATTACTCTGTCATGTTTCCATTTTTATTGCTTAAAAATGCATTAGTAGGGATTGATCATATGCTGAAATTATTTACGAATGCTAAAAGACATCATAAAATCTAAAAAGCGCAATATAATATTGGAATGTACGAGTCAATTTTTGTTGCACGAATAGAGGAATAGTTTAGAGCATTGGTTCCCAACCTAGGGGTCGCCAATATATACAGTCAATAAAAAAAAATATTCACCAAAATGCAATTTTTATTTTAATAAGAAAAAAAGCCTAAGTATTTAGCAGAATATCTGAAATTCGACTTTACTAATTTGACTAGCAATGAAATAGAGAAGTCATAATGTGTGTTGTGCAAACTTGTTCTCAGTCATGAATCTATGAAAGCTTCAAAGCTCAAACGTCACTCAAAGGCGAGGCATTCAGAACACACTAAAAAGGATTTGGAATTCTCTTGTTGGAATGAAATTAGTTGCAAACATCAGAAATTTGATCGAACAGGACGTTTTTAGCAATGGTTCACTGCATCAGTGCAAGCATTATATGAAATCGCATTAGAAATTGCTAAGCAAAAAAGTGCTAAGCGTTTTTGAGACTGGAAGATTAAAGTGGAAAAACGTGTGTGGGGTTTGTACGGATGGTGCACCATCTATGCTTGGGTCAAAATCGGGCTTTCATTAAAATGTAAAATAAGTAGCTCCCTAAGCAAACAGCATGATTCACCGGTATGCCCTTTTCAGCAAGACTCTTCTAACTGTTGCTGCAAGAGGTACTTCATTCGTTGATAAAAATCGTAAATTACATTAAATTTGGAGCGCTTAAAATCCGTCTGTTTAAAGAGCTATGCAAATACATGGATTCTGATCACAATGTTATTCTTTTCTACAATGCAGAATGCTGCTTGTTGAAAAGAAGTGTTTATGAATCGTGTCTGAATTGAAAGATGAAATCGAGTTGTTCCTGGAAGTGCAAGAGAAACATGACCTTTCGGTATACTTTATCGACAAATCATGGCTGAAAAGAGTAGCATATCTAGCAGATATATTAGAACAGCGAAATAGGCTTAATCTGGATCTTCAGGGAAAGGAAACGAATATTATCACATGTCGCGATAATCTCAGAGTATTTTTATCCAAGCTGCAAAACTTGCGAAGAAAAATAAATCTTGGAAATCTCGAATCGCTTGAAAATGAACTTCAGCGTTATTTCCCCGAGCTGAAAGAACAAGAAACGATATTGATACGAAATCCATTTTATGCTGCCCTTGAATTAACCACCAATCCCGATGAATTACAAGATGACTTCTTGGATTTGCGGAATGATTCCTCGACACGTAACATGCTTAATGAAAAATTGCTCACACAATTCTGGTGTGGTATGTATCATCCATACCCAAATGTGACGATGCTTGCCTTTCGAGTTTTAGTTCCATTTGTGTCTACATATTTCTGGGAGAGCGGATCTTCAACTCTTCTGCTTTTAAAAGATTTTCAATTTCATCAGGGTCGAAAAATGTTGGGAATCTATGGCTTAGAAGTTTGCACAATAAACACATTAGTATTGTGCAATATTTTAAGAATTTCTAACATCATTAAATTAATTGCGCAATTTTATGAACAATGTGATTTTTTATAAAGCATGTCATCTATGGAGTATATTGTAATATCATTTCAACCCCCATCTCGTCCAATTTATGCATGGAGATTATATAATATGAAAACCTATTTATTTATCAAATCAAAAATATTTTTTGTGTATCATGGCGGTAGATGTTAATTGCAATTTGAAGGGGATTACAATTTTTTTTCAAAATTATAAAATATGCGTTAATTTGTTATCTTTCGAAAATGTGAAATTTATGTTTAGAATAATCAAAATAATAAAGAATCTAAGATTTTAAATGGTTCTGGATTTTCTAAGATAACATAAATATTCTTGGAAATCTCGAAGATTAAAATAATGTGAAGGCGAAATGTTAATTTGGCCCGAGAACTAGAATAAATTGCTCGACCTTGCTTTAACGAGTAAGAATGTGTGCGAAATTTTGTTTATCCAAAAATATGACGAGACTATTACAGATATATATATTTTCCTTGGGGTGTATTTGAGCACTATGAGACTGATGTTAATGGCATTTGAATAGCGCATAAATACATCTGTGAGTATGGGCAAGCCAATGAGTTCGAAATATTAGAAAGTGACAAATCCGTGAACATGAACCCGGTAGGAGGTTCGAATTATCGGATTTCGGATAGAGATACGAATTCTAATTTTACCTCTCATACTATAAAAAAACGCGATCGGATACCCGTTTTTAACGTTTTTTTTTGTGTAATTAAAATATATATATATATATATATATAAGCACCTGAGAGTCTGACAGTGCAATCAATCATCAAACAAGTGATGAAACAAAGCGGTCAAAAATCGCGCTTTGGGAACACTGAACGGAAGATGCTCATAAGAAGCATAATCAAGATGATGACAGTAGTCAATCCGTGGACATGAACCCGGCAGGAGGTTCGAAATATCAGATAAAGGTAAAAAATAGTTCTAATTTTGCCGCATCAGTCTTAAAAACTCCACATATATATATATTTGCGTATATCAATTAAAATGCATGTTCTTAAAATAATTTATATAAAATCCAAACAAATATTTGCGTCGAATATTAAAACTTTAAAAGTTTTTATTCAGTTAAGGGGAATATTTGATATTCACGTTTACTCAATGCAGTTTTGATAACTCAATTAATGAGATAAATATAAGTTTGGATATTGGAAATAACTCGCCTGTATACCAAGTCTAAGAATAGATGCACAGTTCTTACTCTGGAATAAAATTATATGAAGATTTTTTTTAAATTTGTCGCTTGTAAGATTTAAGCAAAACAAAGCGTTGTTTTAAAGCATCTGAATAATTTAAGTAAGTTTTCAAAGACACCCACCTGTCGATTTTTATGCAAGAGCTCGAAGCAAGAGTCGTCGAATGTGTAGCCGCCGGTGCACACGATTTTTTTTATGCAAAATTTTCGCGATGGCGATTTAAAGACACTAATAATAAAAGTCCGTCCGATGGACCAGCGAGTGTTATTGTCGCTACCCCTATTCGAGAGGGATGTTCCCCCATCGGGAGCTGGCTGAGAACTGATCTGCGCCAACGCCCGCAGATGAAGGGTGGCGTCGTAGTCCGCCGTGAAAAAGCGCATGTGAAATTTATGTTCGCCAAAATGATTGAAAATATAAATGCAGGACTAATTTATCACGCACTGAGGGATGTTTAAATCGAATCGAAGCAATGTTACTAAATATTATGGCGTGCTCAAAGTGACAATTTTGTATCATATCAGTATATGCGGATTCGCTGCCCTAGATTTAAAATCGTAAGTCTGTTCATATATAACACCCCTAGAGAAAGCAAAAATAATCGTTTTTCACAATAGATTAAAACTTGTCATATTTTTTATCTGAGGATTTATTCTCAGATAAAAAAATACAATACAGCCTTATTAATTGCATATAAAAATTTTTTTTTTAAATTTAGTTAAAAATAAAACATCCAATAATATGAGTCAAACGGTGATATGAAACAGCGAGTGCCTTTGAATATATGAAGATCTGTTTAGGTCATAAATTGGTCCACGTTCATATTTGATAATATAAATTAATTGCTATTACCAAAATTCTTTATATGAAGTTTTAATTTTTGCATATGAATAATTGATCCAAGATCCAAGATTTGGACCGTGGGAAAAGCCGGAAAAACCAAATTTATGAATTCCAAAATGCGAAAAACTACTCCTTGAAATATCGGAAATTCGATAGGGAATGTCGCGTTTTTAATGAAAAACAGCAGAAGTGCAGAGTAGTTTTTATTTATTATTCATTTTGTATGTAGCTACAATGCCCGGGTCGTTTAAAACAAGCGCAAGTAAGAACAATGATCTTTTCTTTCAGTATTTATTCTATTGAAACTGAGAATTTTCTGTTTGAAAGGCATCATTTTAATAGGTCAAACGTTGTTAATGTCCGTTTATGATCTATTTAAAATCCATTCAATACATGATGATGTCTAAATATAACAACACGTTTTTTTTACAACGTTGTAATATGATTAAACATTTTCGGGGATGTTATTACTTTCATATGATAAATGACATTTCTTCCTTCAAAGATGTTAACGCATCATTCAATAAGCTCCCAGGATGAATAATAAAATTACAACTTTTATGCAAAAATCGACTTTATTCATCAATATAATCTCTTTTAAGTGTGTTAAATTTATTCCAAAGCGTCTCTAACATTTTGATGCCTTTTTTTTAGAACGATGTATCTTTGACCTCAAAGTAGGTTTCATTATCGGCAATCGTTCTTTATAGAAGGCGAATCTCTTTACGTGGAACATTCTTGGGGCTGCTAACAGGGAATCGAGAAGCCTTCTATCCGATATTTTTTTCCATTTATAATTTATATTTTTAAAAACATTTGTACAGCAAAATTCCGGATTGTATTTGAATCCCTCTTGTAGTTACTAATTGAAGGTTTACATCTCGGCACATGAAAGAAAAAACAAATTTAAAGTCGCCCATAGAGCTATTTCTTCTGGTTAAAGTGCAACCGAAACCATTATTTAACATTAAACCTCGACATCCTGCAGAAATAAACATTTTACCCTCTGTTCACTTAATTATTTACAAAATCGACTTTTAAAAAGTTAACTTTGAAATGTTTTCCATGGATTTTCCCAAAACAACCTAATTGTGTAATAGTGTATTTCTACTGCATAATAAATCTAACCAGATGACATTTAAATTCTCACCATTGATGCATCTATTATTTGCTGATTAAAATGAATATTCAAAATCAATGTGACTATCCATTAATTTATTGATATTGAGATTCGATAAATACGTCAACGTTGCATAATCGTATCGCAACCAGAATTGTGTCCAATCGAACAAATTTATAATTTCAGAGGGAAATCGAATTATTACTCTATGGTATGGCACAATTCCGTGCAAATAATTCATCTCAATGTTATTGAAGGATGCTTACATCATCATATTTGGGATTAAAAATATCCATGTCGAGAAATTCAATCATGTAATGCTATCCTTCAGCGAAGGTATTGCTTTTTGACAATCATGCGCTTATTAAACATTTATACTGAATCATCTGTGTTTAAATACGTTTAAATTCAAGTAAATCTATTAAAAAATAATTGATGATGGACAATATTGATAAGAAATAATATCCAGAAAGTAAGTGTACTCAATTTTTATATTTTTTTTAGAAAAAGTGTATTTGAAAAACAAAATACAAGATGTTGTTGATACACTTGTTAAATATTTTTCAACATTATCACCATCCCGCTTAATGCATCTGGTGAGCCGTGGCACAAGCTGCTTTATGCCCTCCTCGAAGAACTTCCTCCACTTCGGAACCTCTTTCTGCACCTGCTCGTCGGTTGAAAATTTAATTCAACCCATATGTTCTTTCAGAGTGGCGAAAAGATGATAATCTGAAGGCGTCAGGTCAGGGGAATATGGGATGTGGCTCTAAGCATCCCAACGAAATAAGTTTAAGAGCACCTTGGTGGCTAAGACTATGCTAGGAAGTGTATGTGAGTTCTTTTAGGGTCTCATAATATCGTTGTGCATTGATGGTCTCTCCCTGAAGCAGAAATTCGACTAAAATAATGCCCGAGGCCAAGATTTTTTTTGTCCGAAATGGTAGATTTGATTTTTTTGGCAGATAAGGAATTGCTATGACACCACTATGACGACTGTCTTTTTAACTCAGACTCGTAATGAGCCACCCACTTTTTATTTCATTGTTACAGTACACTTACTTTCGGGATATTTGCTTTCTTCCAAATTTGCTTATATCGGACATTTTTTTACTATTTTTGAATTTAAATCAAATAATATTCTAGGAATCAATCCAATCTGCCAATCATTTGCAGTACTTATATACTATAAGCCAATTTAGTAAACATTGTTGCGGTTTTTAAATAAACTAAAATAATAATTAAGTTTCGTGGAAGAGAGATGAAATATTGATTTTGAGCTTTATCCTTGAAGGAAAGTAATGCTTGTCAAGGCATATTTAGTAGAATTTGAATAATGCGATGTGATTATTAGGAGCAACAAGGTTGAAAAAATTGTTATTATTAGAAGCAACAAGGTTAAATACAAATTAAGATGAAACGTTGTTATTCACACATCATCGGCAAATTATTTGTGTTACTATATATAATAATACAATTTGATTTTTCAATCAAACCTTACAATTTTCTGCAGTTGTCAACAGCAACAAACGATTCATCATGTATGATTTTATAGATTGAATGTAATTTGAAATTTCATAAAGATTTTTTGCCAAAGTAAAATATATCATTCGTTCGTCTTAAATACATCATAATTAAAGAATCCAATCCTGAGCCAAAATTTCGATCCCGGGATTTCATTAGACAATCCCGGGAGCTCAGCTTCCACACTCGTTGGACTAAAACTCGCAAAATTCCCGATTTCCCGACAAATTATTTATTTCCGTCCCTGCAGATGAATACTTATATACTATAATACTTTGATGTGATTCGTGATTATATTACAGAGGAATACAAAAATTCTGAATCCCGTATCTATTATATTTCATATCGATATTCCCATTATTCGTCGAGGTGTAGTAAATACATCACCGGTAGGGAAAGGTTACTATAACAATTTTTCAGTCCCGAAATTTTCGGTATTACGTTTTCTAATCCCGGGATTCTTAAGTACCTAAAATTGTCCGGGATTGGATTATTATAATTATTGTAATGTCGAAATATAAAAGGAGTATTTTGGTAGTTTTTTTTTATTCAAGCGAGCATAAACTGAGATATTAGAACAGGTTCTCTTATTTGTTTAGCCAGGAGAATATTTGCTACTAACCGAAAGCCTCCGAGCGTAAACTTGTAAAGTAGATTTGTAGTTTTGTTTGGATTTATATAGGAGACGTATTATCCAAATCATATATTTAGCACATTTATCGTCCCCTACGGTAAACAACACATCACTCAATAAGTTCGTCGAAATGTTTTCGTTTCCGTGTTTTGGTATGCGTATAATATTTTATTACTTGATTCCCTCGAAAAAAGAAGAAAAATAAATAGCGAATATTATATGGCGTTATTGGTGCGGTTGACGGAAGAAATTACGAGAAAACTACCCCGAATGAAGAACAAAAAAGTGCTCTTTCATCAAGACAATTCAACCGTAAGTCGATCGTAATGATGGCAAAATATCGCGAATTGCACTTTGAATTGCTTTCCCGTTCACCGTATTCTCCGGATCTGGCTCCCAGCGACTACTACCTGTTTGCAGACCTAAAATGAATGCACCAGGGAAGGACATTTGGCTCCAATGAAGAATTGATTGCCGAAACTGAAGCCTTTTTTGAGGCCAAACATAAATCGTTATCTATATTTTTTGATATCATATAAATACAATCGTTATATAGAACGTAAAAAGTTGCTTCAACGTATATTTTTTTACCATTAAGCCACTCTCACTATGTAATAAAATATTCAGCAATTTAATAATTGAACTTTGGGATAAAATATTAGATTTTTTTTTGCATTACATAAAGTATCATATAAACTGGATACAATATTTAAATTCCATGAAGTTTTATTTGCTTGCTAAAATTAATCTACGGAGCGTGTGTATGTATGAGTGTGAAGGCCCAGGGGGAGAGCCCCCGAGGCTGCACCCCTGACTCGGATGGACGATCGCTAGGGATCGGTTTCATATCAGAACGGAAAATAGGTTTTCGCAAGTGGTAAACTTGCTGATGTGAACGTCTATTTGTTGATATGATACAATCGTATTTGTTTTTCAAGCTTTCGAAGCTCAAGATCAGCCCTTAAAATTAATTAAAAAAATAAAATTAAAAAACTATTGGTAATGAAATTTCTGTCTACGTATTACACGCAAAACTATTTAAATCACTCGAATGTCAAGAAAACTTCTGATGGTAGACCGTTTTCTCGTTAGTATGATGTATTCAATTCGTATTTTCTTTGAGAGAAACAATATTGAACAAGATTTAAAATATAATTATATAAAATATGGCGCTCTTTACGGGCGACGAAACACAATAATTATAATCATTTTTAGAAGCATATTGTGAAAGATTAACTTTTCAAATGCAGCTGGAGACGTCTTTGAGTACTTTTATTTCCATTTTCGATTCAACGCCATTAAACTCTTTACAACATATTCCAGCAAAGACATTTTTATTTGAAATCTTGAGTAGTTTATTTTGCTTCTCAAAGATGCCGTAATGGAGAAAAATCACGTAAAAGTTGACTTGGCAGCGTACACATTTTTCAAAGATAAAATGAATTTTCAATTTCCCTACGAAAGAATGAGTTATGCTTCAGAAGCTTGAAAAGCTTTGACCGCAGATAAGAACGCGTTTGAGATAAAATTAAATTTAAACTACACCGATTCCATATGCCTGTATTCATATTCAATTCATATAAACATATATTATAATTGTTTCATCCTGATTATAAACTACGTTATGTTGCGAATAATGAAAACTACCATTAAAAATCCCTTAAATTTTGGACATTATTTTATTACAACTTTAAAGTTTCGATAAGATAAAACTATAATTTTTTGTCACTTATAAATCAATCAGTGATTCCAGATGCATATAATAGATCTTCAGCTTTCTTAAATAGTTGATTATTTTCAACTAGCTGTTGTTTTCGGGTTATGCGAGCTGCTTTTGTCTCAGAAAAACTCATAAAAGGTTTTGCCTCGCTACCCGCGCTTCATCGGTGTTTTCAGCAAAGACTTTACAGTAGGTGCCAATAATTATATTTAATATATCCATCATCTTCAAAATGAAGCTATGGTCGTTATTAAATATCCCAGCAGCAATATATGTTGATAATTCAACGATTTTTACACCAGAATACAGGTGCTTTGGAGCCAGTCGCCAAACCGTCGAGTTAAGACATTAATTAGCATTTTGGGTATGGCCATCCAAGCATCTTTGAAGTAATTCATCCCTGGACAAATATTTTTAAATTCGTAAGAGATGCGGTTTTATCTTTTGGCCAAGAAATGGAGTCAGGCCTTCAAGCTTTGGATATTTTTTAAAGCAATGGTTTTCTGCCATTTGCATCAACTTTTGACTCCAGTCGGGTTCCCATGATAATGTATTTTTTTAATTCCTCAAACTTTTCTACCTTTCGTTACTTTATTAAGATTTTTTGACATTTTTGTTTCGAAAATTCAACCACATACGACAAACTATCGAGTTAAGGAGGGCCTTTAGAATTTTCAAAAAATTGTTGTTTTTTTTTACATAATTCGAATGTATAATATGTTAAAAATATACTGTTAAAAGGAAAAATCGAAATATTGAATATAAATGGAGTTATTGTCAAAAACGTCAGTCCGCATATTGTCATCAACTCAGGTAGTTGGAGAGCTTGGGTCGGAGCAATACTTCTTTCACAGTACGTTTGTATATTTTTTAACTTTCAAGGCAATTTTAGATTCTAAACCTTACGGTGATGATTTGACTATTGTGAAAAGTGAGTGTGTTGGCCATGTTGAGAAGAGAATGAGCTCCAGACTGCGATAGATAAAAAAAAAGCAAGAAAAGGAAAGTTGATAGAAAACGTTGTAAAAAAACTTACAACATATTATGGTTTAAGCATTCGAAGAAACGTTAGTGTGGAAGATATGAAACGAGAAATTATGGCTACTTATTAACATATTTTTTCAACGAAAAAAAAATCCACAACACAACAACTGTCCGACTGGAGCCGAGAGTTGGTGCAAATGGCAGAAAGCCATCGCTTTAGGTAAAGATCCCCAGCTTGAAGATCTTACTCCATTACTTGGCGACGATATGAAACAACATCTTCTACCAATTTACGAAGGTTTGTCCAGAGATGATTTACTGGAAAGATGCTTGGGTGGCCATACCCAGAATGCCAACAAAAGTTTCATGGCGACAATTTGGCGAATATGTCCAAAGCACCTCAATTCTGGGTTAAAAATTGTTGAAAGTATATTAAATGAAGGCTACACCTCAATTCTCAAACTTATGAATGAGCTGGGTATAATTGTTGGCACCTATTGTAAAGTTTTCGCCGAAAATACCGATGAGGCACGAATAGTGAAACAGAACCGGATGAGTCTTTCCGAAACAAAACCAGCTCGTACAGGTCGAAAACAGCAGCAGCTCGAAGATAATCAGCTTTTTTAGAAGGTCAAAGGTTTATTGTATGGATTCAGAATCGCCGATTGATCGGTAAGTCACTTTAAATTATAATTATACTGTATCGAAACTTTGAACACGATTATCTCGAAACTGTGTTTTCAAAAACTGCTCGTGCTGTAACTCAAAAAGTAATTGACCGATTAGGCTGAAATTTTCAGAGGTTTCTCTTTATAGTATTATCGGAAGGATATACTTATAAGTTTAAAGATATCGGGTTAATAAATATTTTTTTGGGGTCAAAACTGTTGAAAAATAGCCAAAAATCTGAACTTTTTATTAAACAGCCGATATAAATTTTATTTTTAAACTTTTTTATTATTTTATAGGTATATCCTTCCCTTTAATATATCAGTAATCGAAAAAAAAACCAATTTTTTTATTTCAGATAAATAGAAAAATTTTGACGAGTGCAGCAGTTTTCGATGTCAACCAGCAGACGCTTGAAGAAATATTCTATAAAGCAGCCATTTTGTAAAAAAAATAAAAAAATCACATGTTTTTTTACACTTTAATAATGTATCAATAAGATGTCAAAATATATAAATGATCACATTATTTTATCACCTTGAAAATAATTCATTAAAATTGACTGATTTTACCCGTTCTAAAGGTATCTCCACCCTTAAACTCGAACATTACGCGTTTAATTTTATAAAAATGATTTTAATCTCTCTTATTAAATATTGATTTTTGGTCGTCAAAGTGGTTCGATTTTAATGCTGTTCGGACTTTGCGCGCCGGGGGTTGCCCGCAAGCGGTTGGGGTAGATCCTGAGGGTTGCAGGACGAACGCACACTACTCTCTGGGGAGCCTTGCGGATGGTCGTTGTTAATTTTTGACGTGCAAATTTCATTTGCCGCACATCATGTTTTAGTTTCGTAATTCGGCGATAACAGATGCAATATGATTTAAACAGTCCAAAATTGTAATTTTTTCCCAAATTTCAGTTAATGTTGATGATGTATTTCCTATTTTATCCAAAATATCTCAATACTTACTCTTTATGAAATGAGAAAAAATGCTTTTTAAAAACCGCATAACATCGAAATCGCACAGTGTTATTATCATTCGCATGTTTAAAATGCTTAAAAAAACTATGCATATCACTTTTGATAGAATGATAAGTCAATCAATTAATTGAAGCGACAAGTGGTCACAAAAAACGAAGACACGTTCAGGTCAAAATTTATTTCACTAAGCTCAATAGCATCATCCAAATGTTTTATATGAAAGGATTATGTAAAATTTGTTAATTTTAAATATTATCCAATACTGCCTAAAAATTTGCAAATATTTTTTTAGAAGATTAAATTACGACAAGCATAATGATATTCTGTCATTAGCATACAAGATTGGACTTTTTATATATTTATGTGTTCAATTTGTTCGCCTGGGTTTATGTTTCTAAAAAAATGATCATTATTTAAATATCAATATAACGACCGCAAATTGCATGATGAGCACATGTATTTTCTTGTGATTTGTTGAATTCTTTTTGTCAAGATGTACTAACCTGTAGTGTCCAATAAATCGAGTTCCTTCTTCGGAATCTGGGGACTATTGTTGGAACTTGAGCTGAGCAGATTGACAGGGAATTTGCTCTCTTCTGGGGTGAACATCTCCTCACATTCATCGTCCAGAAGTACAGCACTGGACCATGCTGGTGTCTGTGCTCCATCTCCACGTCCTGTGATCTGAAAATGCAATTAAAATTTAATCAAACGAATATCGATTAATGATTACCGAGGAAATTTGATTATGAGAATCCAGAGGGCTTATCGTCGGCTGATGTTTGTGGTTCAGTGGGATTAAACCCTAATTGGATCATACATTATTACACGTCTGTTGACACATTTGCAGCCACAATTTCCTGACACGCTAATATGAATTATGTGTCTTTGAATATATGTGTTATTAATGCATTTGATTTTTTATGTATAGACATTTTATTTTTTTACATATAATTTCCAATTTGAGCAGAATAGTATCAAAATTATTGATACAAGCGATTTCAAACATGCTTTTTAAGGTGTTGTTTTCTGTCGATAATTTGCAAGACTGCAATACATATTTATACAGTTATAAATTCATACGAAGTCATGGAATAATATTATAGAAGTAGCTTTAAATACATTGTGGGAAAAAAATATTTTCGTCTCTGTTGAATATTACTCTGGCAAATATAATGGACAGTTTAATAGCTGAACTTCTGAAACTTATTCTCCGATTTAATAGAATATTTTTTTTTAACATGAAAGAAACTGACATTGCAGATATATGCAGTCTCATATCGTTAAAATTGTAAATACGATCGTGACGAAATCGGGATTCAAGAGATCGTTAAATATTTCCAGTCTGACAAACAGTATTTTTGAATTAAATGTAGCCCTTAAAATGTATGTACTTTTGCGCCTTTTGTCTAACGGTGGTACATTTTTAATTTTATAGAGGATTCCCATGAAGATACATACTTTTACCATTCAAAGGAAAATATTACTATTTTTGGTGCAATAAGGAAGACTATTTTTGGAGTTCTTCAGATTTGAAAATTGTAAAAAGCTATTATCAAGTCCTGTCAATGTGTCTATCAATATTTGCTCAACACATATTTGTTTAAGTGTGACAATTCTATTTAATGCGAATCGGTCGTCTTTGATGTTTTAACCTTAGTTAAGAACATAGAGGCAAACAAATTGTGCTTAATAACGCGTCATATTTAATATTAAAATATAAAAAACCATTTTTTTATAATAACTATATATTATTAATGCTAAAAAATAAATAACTATACTTAGCTGATGAAGTCTAATATAATACACGATTATGTCTTATGGTTAAAAAACAACCTTGTGATTATCAATTAGTATTATCCGTAATTAGCAAACACACGAAGAATTAATTTATTATTAATTGAAAATCTAGTGTTCTTAGCTTAATAATTAGAATATCCTGGATAAAATGTATTTTCCTCTGAAGCTTTTTTTATAATTTTATAACCATTGGACGACGATTAAAGGTTAGTATCTCATTTGTTCTTAACCTCTCTTGGAAATAAAATTGCTCCTTTGTTAACCCCTTAAAGAGGTAAGACATAGAGTTGTGTCTGAATTCCAGTGATTCAGAAAGAGGATTCTTACACTTTGAGCTCGGAGAGAAGCAGAGACGGAGAGAGTATTTTGCAGGTCGGGGATTGTAAATGGGAGACAGAAACGGAGAGAGTATCTTGCGTACATCATATGATTGTATAGATCGTTAGCTCAAATTTATCGAATAGTAAAGATGTGTGAATTATTTCAATTGTTATTGTTTATGTGTACTTACCGAATATTGTGTGCTATCGACAGTGTTTATTTATTTATATACGAACTTCATACACGCTGCGACGGTCTTGACAGATAAGTGGATTTGTACGGATCTAAGGATTAAATGTATTATTGTCCATCTTATTTTCTGATGTACAGTAGTAGACCAAGATCTTCTTAAAAGCTATAAATTGATATCTCTTATAATAATATCGAAATTATCCACCATATCAAGTGTTACCATTATCAAACGTCGATTTTAACGCGATATAATGAGGATTAATTTTCAAATTCGGATGAAAAGCGCAAATTAAAAATAGCAATCGATGACTATTATAGAATTGTGAGCAGAGTAGGTCTTGCTCTGCTTTTCACTAAAGTAAGAATCCAAATGATTTTTCACTTGTTCCACAGAAGTGAATTTTTTATCGCGAAGCGAATGTTCTAATGACTTAAAAAGATGATAGTCTGAAAGTGCAATGTCAGGAGAATATGGTGAATGTTGCAGCACTTCCAAATCCAGCTCACTTATTTTTTTCTGCGTACTTGATTTAAAGAAAGCCACTGTTTTTCCTTCTCGGACTGTTGTAGACCCACTTTTTATCCCCAGTAACGATCCTTTTTAAAAATGGATCGGTTTCATACCTGGACAATAGCAATGAACAAATGATTATCCGTTGTTCCAAGACCGTTGATGACAGCTCGTACGGTACCCAAATTCCCTGTCTATGTTTTTTCTCGAGTCTTTTCAAATGGTCTTTTACTATCGATCAGGGACAGCCGATGTAAGAACAGTAAGAAAAAGTAAGACAAACAATTGAGCTTCAAAATGACACAAACCTTGACGTTTTCACGTCAAGAAACGTCTTCTTCGAGAAAAGTCTGGACGTTTGACGTTTTTGAAGAACTGCTTCAGTGTAGTCACATTAATATGGTCAAAAGCATTAATTTAAATATAGATGTTATTGAAAGTTTGAATAAATTTGGTTTGATGAAAAAATCAGAAGGCCTTTGCTATTTTAAAGATAAATTAAAAGTCTTGTACGAATTTAAAATTAATTTTTTGCAAGTAATAAAATTTTATTGCCAAAATGTCTAATAATTTGAGCATATGTAAATTCGCCAAGAATGTGGTTGATATTTTCGATTTTTGGGTCGAAAGTATAGATTTTGAAGAAATGGTATTTCGGAGATAAATAAAACTTATATACATCGAAATATATTCGTAGTTCATGGTACACGTTTGTACTCTGCTATGTAGAGCCCGAGGGTATCTTTTAGTTCCCAAACATGATATCTTATCCTCTGAGAATAGCATCTTCTGAATACTGAAGGATTTACTTTGCAGGTAAATATGTTAATTAGTGTGTCTATATATATATATCTAAGCCTCGTATAACACGGTCATTATACAGCACGGTTTTGATAAAGATTTGGTTGATTTATATAAAAATTCGAGGCGAAATTGCGTCGGCCGATGTAGAATCTGCCAAAAATTTACTTCAAACTTCGCCGAAATTGTAAAAATATAAGATGAATATAAAAATAACATAAAGCGAAACAACATTCAAGGGAAAGGGTTTCAAGATGGCAAAACATATTTCGGATATGTCTGAATTTCAAAACAACAATAACAGCCGATAAGTTAGAATATTTTTTTATACAAAAATATCCCGCAATGGAAAGAAGTAAGAAATTCAAGAGGGAATTACGAAATATATTGTTGTAAAGATTTATACGCTAAAAGAAAACAATCGCTAATAATAGAATTTTTAAAGGCTAAATCCAAATTACTCATGATGAAAACTTATAACCGATCTCGAAAAAGAGTCGAACATATAGAACCGTTAGTGATAGCGTTGATGAATAAATGATTTATCACATGTGTGTTATTAAAGTCTTTTCAATAAATATGTAAATGTATATTTTGTCGATTGTTTAACTCATTCGTCACTGCGTCCACTAGATATGCGCGACGGGCGTTTTGTAACAAAGAGTACAATTCCTTCTAATAGATTTAGTCAGCGGATTTTTATAAATTTATATACCGTGAAACGCTTTTTCCGCTTTCTTCTTTTCATTGTCAGGCCTAGCATTTTCCAATCACAACCATTCTCTTATTAAAAGTTTCCGGATTTTTTTTGTTTGAGTATAAATAAATACTGATATGTTTGCAGAAAAAGTGTGCTTTTCAACCAAATGAAGGTTTTAGGATTAAGTGCAGTAAAATCTCAACAACAGTTTCCGAAAAGCGAATCCAGCGTCTCACTGTTGCATATTTCTATAACGACTTACAAATGGTTACATTACGGACGTCTAATTTGGACCCCGTGAGAAACAACACTGATTCAGACTGGGCGACGAGAGTGTCAATAAAAAATATATAGGATATTGAATGGTTAGATATTTTTTGTAGCGCAAACACTTTTTTGTATGAATTTGGAACCTCGTGTAACACGGCTTTGTATTACATATATGTATAGCCGTATTTAGGGAATCCAATCCCGAGCCAAAATTTCGATCCCAGGATTTCGAGATTGCATTATACCATTCCGGAATCTGTCCCGAGTGTTTCGTCATTTAGCCTGGATCTGATTTTGATAACCAGGCAACCTGCTGCTGAAAATGCACGCTCAACCTCCACACTCGTTGGAGGTATCGTCATCAGATATTTAAATGCTAGTTCGAGTTGATGATCGCGTGAGCCCTCATTTTCGTATAACACCATCAATGTGACTGATAAAATTCTTTTCTGCTGAGACACGGAATAAAACTCACAAAATTCACGATTTCCCGACAAATTATTTATTTCCGTCTCTGCAGATGAATACTTTTATCCTATAATACTTTGATGTGATTCGTAATTACATTACAGAGCAATGTAAAAATTCTGAACCCGGTATCTATTATATTTCATATCGATATTCCCATTATTAGAGTCGAGGTGTAGTAAATACATCACCGGTAGGGAAAGGTTAACATAACAATTTGAAAAACATATATGTACTGTATATATGTATACATAGATTAGACAGTTACTACCCCTAGGCGTCGCATAAGCTCGCAAATTAGTAGCTACGCCACAGTTTCCAAGCGTTCAGATTTCGGCGAGAATGTCTCGATTTAGTAGCCTTCATCGTGCTGGTGAGGTGTACGATTTCTGTTAGATGAAAATTTCGATCCCGAATTTTTCGGGATTACGTTTACTAATCCGGGGATTTTTAAAATTACGATATAATTTTCGAGATTTATAGGTTGTACACATACGATGCAATCTTTGGGTGAACTTTTTTATTATCATTTTTTAAAAGTTCATAATTTATTACAGGGCTTCGAACCGCTATTTTTTAAATTTTCATTTCAGATTTGGTTTTGGTTACGTTCCTACAGAGGTGATTTATTAATATTCCCCCTCTCGATCGAGATCCCTCGTTAATCGCTACTTTCCCGTTAATCGCTACTTTCGTGACATATTCGGAAAGGAGTTAACCGTATTAAAACGTACATAACTGACAATGAAAACATATATTTAAAACAAATTATATTATGTTGGCAAATGAGATAAATAGCTGTTGCGTGGAGGGCTAAAATTCAGCGGATAGCAATTAATTTGATTAGTATATAATAACAAAAATAAAACATTCAAGGGTTTTCAGCGAGCAATGAAAATCAGCCCTCGTTTTCGAAATAAAACATTTAAATTACCTAAATCTAACGGGTATTGATGAGCAAAATGCCAAAAATAGATAGCAGAAACCGATTAAACCGATTTTTTCGAATTGGTTTTGTTTCGTTTCTTCGTTTCAAAATGGCAGATTAACCAGTTATTACGTTTTGTTATGGTTCGAGGTCTAATTTTATTCGAATAACCACGCTTTATATGATATTTTTGATAGAAACTACCCCTATGTGTACGTTAAATAAATATGACAAATAGTAACACATACTCAACAAGTTCGTAGGATGACTAAAATATTTTTTTAGGCAAAATTCGAGAATATTCATCAATATAGTTTCCAACATTTATTATAACGCTTATCTAACA
This sequence comes from Stenopsyche tienmushanensis, assembly GCA_008973525.1. NCBI lineage: Eukaryota > Metazoa > Arthropoda > Insecta > Trichoptera > Stenopsychidae > Stenopsyche > Stenopsyche tienmushanensis. The sequence continues at coordinate 244,256 of WACJ01000369.1, forward strand.
TTCCATATGCTGTATTGGTTACTGATGTATATGGATGGTCGGCGCGATCATGATGCATATGTGGCATCATGTGGCCGCTAATGGTCAAACCCGTGATGATGCAACATATGCATCAACGGCCACGAAAGTGTTAAGATGAAAAAGGTCAAAACCTTCTTATGAACCTATTGATTGATTATTTTAATACTTATAAGGAATTATGGCTCTAATCGAGAAGAAATAATTACTGGCCATTCCGCATAAAGCACATTAAAAAATACAATATAAAGAATGAACATCATTGCAAATGTTTTCTTTTTGCGAAAATATTGATTTTTTCGCATAATATCCATATTATCATTATTTTTTCCACCACAAAATAAAAAGTCAAGACAAACTTATGAAATGGTTCACTCTAAGCGTCATAATTGATCCATAAAACTTCCCGTATCGTGCTCTCTCTCCAATTCAAAATGTGGTTGCTACCAGTTAGGTTCTCGTTGGAATTCGAGTGCTACAATTAAAGTTTCGAAATTCATAGTAAGACATTCGTGGGGCATGTTAAGAAGTGTTTCGACAACAGTTCTATGTGGCAACAAGGCCAAACCAATTGAATCCAAGCATCATCTTGTCGATTAATGAATTGTTCAAAATAACAGATAGAATTGCTTTGCGTGACTGACAGATTTTACGGGTGTCGTATCAGGACGGACTTAATTGGTTTGCTGCCCAGCGCGATGATTGACCGAAGAAGACCGTGTTAAGTTCGCAATACGATATAACCCTCGGCACTCGAGGACTTTTTCGTTCGAGCGAACCAGCAACTCGAGACAATTGTGGTTATATTAAGTGTTTTACAGGTACTGAAAAATGATTTTGCACTCGAACAAACGTATACAGATAATAACATTTCAAGTATTACTTATTTATTTATACGGCAAACAAAACAAGATCAGTTAAATTTTACACGATGTACTTGGTTTTTGTGGGATATTTCCAAATATTTCCAAAATAATCCTAGACTCGTCAGGGCACGTGTTACAATAATTTGTGGTTTGACGAGAGATTTTAGTTCGGCAACAACAGAGCTTACAAGCCCTCTTTAGCCCTTTTAGAACAATATGGAAATTTCAATTTGGTTAGGGTTCATTGGTGCTTGACGCCGACGCTGGATCACGAGCCTGGCAATATCTTCCTCTCAATTGCCCAATAAGCCTTTGAGTATGTGGTATTTCCTTTATATATAAAATAATCAAGCAAACATTCATGCTCCCAAAAAAAAATTATATGATCATTTTTTTCCACTGAGGATTTTCACAGAAAATCATATGTTAAAATATTTCAGCTCGATTGTCTTGATCCAGATTTACCTTGATTTCCTGGATTTGAAAAAGGAAATACTGAGGCAATTATTGAATCTGCAACAATAATCGAATTATCATTTAAGGACTACTACTGCCAGCATCTATATAGCCTTAAGGCTGCCTATCTGATTAGCGCTGTTTTTCTTCTCATAAACCCCTTCCCACAAACTGTTGAACCAGTGGGGTAATGATGTAGAGTAGAGGTGAGCGAAAGCAGCTTCGTCGGTTTGCTCATCAAATGCTGATGTGGTAGCCCACTTAACATGAATTGGGTACGTAGCTTACCCTGGGCTGCGTAATCATAAAATGGAATGTGGAACTGCTGATTACAGAAAGTGTTGGTGGATACTGTGCAAAACGCGTCACAACTATCCTCAACAACCTTATGCACACAGGACTGAACCGACACGAGTACCATGGGGAAGGGGTAGCCTCTGCAGTCCGTCAGTGACCTCGCGTAGCTTCCTTGAATTTAGCATAAACTATTCCTTCCTCCTTCAATACACCTTCAGGTGAACGTGGTTTGAAACCGGCCTTCTTGCAGGAGACCTCTCGAAAAGGGACGAGCCCTTTTCGAGAGCGTAGAGTGAAAGGGGTGGGCACCTGGACGCTTTGCGCGTAGCGTTCCTCGTGGGGTCAAAGGAGTGGTGGAAGAAATTCCCACATGTGGCTAATCCAGGGACACCCGGAACAGATTACACACACAGCAGCGCAATGGGCAAGGGATCTGTCTTAAAGAGTCCAATACACCAATAAGATGCCGTCGGAACGATCTTTTTGTCCTTCTTCTGCATGACAACGCGCGGCCACATACAGCAGCCGTAACTCGTGATGGGCAACGATTTCAAGACAACGCTGCGGTCGAACAATACGTACGCAATTGGTTTTCAGAGCAGTCACCTGATCTCTTCAGTCTCTTCAGTGACGGGATCAAGAAGCTTCCTATTCGATGGAATAAATGTATATTTAATGAAATAAATGTAGAAAAATTAGATAGTCTATTCATATTTTTATATTTCATTAACAAATTTGCACGGCGTTACTCACTCATAGATTATCTCCTTTTCTACCTAAAATTATAATTCCTTTCTAAATAAACCTATACTTACTTTACCGCGCGTGATCCTCTATGGAGATCACTTATGACTAGGGAATCCAATCCCGAGCCAAAATTTTGATCCCGTGATTTCGGGATTTCATTAGACAATCCCGGGACCAGTCCCGGGATTGGGATTTTCAATATTTTAAGAAATTACATTGATCAATTTGATCAAAAATTACCAATAAGTCCATTTATTCAATATAAAAAATCACTTGAAAGCCAAAGAATTTTATTTATTTAAAAAAAGATAAAAATACAATTCAAAAATAGATAATATTACGGAGGAATACAAAAACTCTGAACTCCGTATCTATTATATTTCATATAGATATTCCCATTACTAGAGTCGAGGTGTAGTAAATACATCACCGGTAGGGAAATGTTACTATAACAATTTTAAAAACATACATGTACTCTATATATCTATACATAGATTAGACAGTCACTGCCCCTAGGCGTCGCCTAAGCTCGCCAATTAGTAATTACGCCACTGTTTCCAAGCGTCCAGATTTCGTCGGAAATGTCTCGATTTAGTAGCCTTTATCGTATTGGTGAGGTGTACGATTTCTGTTAGATAAAAATTTCAATCCCGAAATTTTAGGGATTACGTTTTCTAATCCTGGGATTCTTAAGTTCCTAAAATTGTCCGGGATCCCGGGATTGGATTCCCTATATATGACCGATGTCGGATATGACACATTAAGAAGAAGATTTTTTCAGACTAATGCTGAGAAGCAGATCAAGCTGGATTCATGAAAAAAGAAATACAATGGTAGAATGATGTTTATCGTAAGAATTTATTTACGATAAACGTCCGGGTCCAGTAGCGGTACCTATTGAATGCAAAGGGTCAAAACATCTATGAGAGATGTTTATTATCTAAATTGCAATAAAATGCTTAAGCGTTACAGCTATTCTTGTAACTAAATATATACCCTATTGAGTGTCTCTTGACAAAAATTTACGGTTGCTCGAGAGCGAAAAGCACATGTAATTTAAGACTCAGTGAACGATCTAGTTGTTCTATCTAACTATCGTCAGCAAAATGACCCTGTAGATAACTTAAAAAATGCAGTACAAGACATCGTACATAATTTAAATGTATCCGAACTAAATGAAATTCTATTGAGATTGTTTGTGGATTAATAATGGATTAATAAGTATATCTGACTAGAGTACCGGCATGCCGATTAATACGCCGCTTAATACAATCTGGATTATCGAGAGTACACTATTCAAAAAATATAATTCCTTCTATTATTCCACACATCTTTCCATTGACGGTATTTTGATCCCCTTTTTGTACAAACTTTTCGGGCTGGAAGCAAAAATCGATACCAAATTTATTTCCACGTCAGTTGCATTTTTAATCGTTTTCCGGTCCCGAGAATAAAAAGGATGAGGTAACACTTCCCAGTTCTATTATCGTGAAGTAATATCGTCTACTTTCTGTTGAATAAATTCGACGTTTGATATTGACATTTCTCTTTTAATTTTTGATGCGAAACTTCTAATTGTCGACAAATAATTTGTGCAGATATAGTTTTTTCCGGTTTCATTAATTCAAAATGAATTATTCCTCGCATATCCCATCATATAAACCTTTTTATAGTAAATCTGGGCTTAGGCATTTGGATTGCTTTTTTTTTAAGAAAGCCATTGATTTTTTCATCGTATATAATATTAAGCATTTCTCATCATCAGTCATAATGCTATTCAAAAAGGGATTTTTTTTGTTGTAAATAACGTTAGGCAAATGTTTCGTTGGTCGTTTTTATTGTGTTCAATCCAGGTGTGCGGCTCCCATCCTATAAAATAACACCCATCCTATCTATTAACACTCATCCTATCCATTAACATCCATCCTATCCATTAACATCCATCCTATTCGTTCCTATCCATGGGGGTCCCAGTCTGTGATAATTTACGTGGATATGACTCGATTAGGGATTTAAGTGAATCGTTATCAAACTTCGAAGGTCTTTTCGTTCTCCCTCGAGCTTCTATTGCCAGATTTAAATAACTAAAACCAATATTGGTGGATTATTACCTTCACTATAAACATCTTTGAGTGTTTTGCTGATCTTTTGGGTATTCCAACTCAAATCAAAAAAATGCTGTTTCCATCACTGTGTTCAGACACAAACTGAGCTCAAACTTTCAGATCCCCCTAATACAGGTATACACGAGGCATATCCCGAAAGTAAGTGTACTGTGATAATGACGGGCTGATGTTCTTTGTTTTTTAACAAAGCGAGCACAGGAATACGGTAGTACGTAAATTCACGTTGTAGTGTCCAGTTATGTCCAAGAGCTCTATTATGACTGGAATACAAAAGTGGGTGGCTCATTACACCTCCGACTCAAAAAGACAGTCGACACATTTAATAAAAAAATCAAATCATTTTCATCGTTTGGCATCTTTTTGATTGAAGTTTTGAACCCCCCCCCCTATTATCTTGACTTAGCACCTTTATATTATCATATTTTCCTCTCCCCGAAAGAACACATGGGTGAAATTAAATTTTCAACCGACTAACAGGTGTAGAAAGAGGTTCTAAAGTGGGGGAAGGACTTGTGTCACGGCTCCCCAGATACACTGAACGAGATGACAACTATACTAAAAAAATAGTTTACAAGTATATCAACAATATGCTGTATTTTTTTTTATCAAATACACTTTTTGTAAAACAATTTACAAAATTGGTACACTTACTTTCGGGATATACCTCGTACATATTTTGTGGTTTGTGAAGCGGTGGGGTAAATAGTTTACACCTTTGTAACATCAATTCACTCATTGACGCACTTATTCTTGACAAGATCTACCGCCAAAGTATTAATGTCACATAATGACATATTAATTAATTCCAATTAGTTTGTTCTCATGCGGTACCATAACTGGTCAAATGAATGAGTGTATATTACCCAACATTATAAAAGAAACTCCAATTATTTCAACCATTGAGCTCTTCTACAAGAGCAATTTGACATAATGCGAGCACCCTAGTTCATGCAAGTCAATTGTTTTCAATACACGGTATCCAGATATTTGGTGTACCGCCAGTTTTTGATACGACAAGCTCAATTGTTAAATCAGACAAGTGCATTTGGAATAATGCGATTCTTGTATATGCATGTTGGGCCTGTGGAAAATAAGATTGAAAATGTAAATCGAACTTGAAAATACTCATTATGGAGGAGTCGCTCATTTGGATGTTTCGAATTTACTCCCAAGAAACTATCAGTCTCAAGGAAATGTAAACGGAAATGAACGCTTTCCAGACTTGAAATATGTCGTGTATTTACCCATCCCTCATTTAATTAAAAATCTGTCATTTTAATTTATATAAGTTTATCAATTTTTCCCATGTTTTAGTTTAGCATTATTCTGATACCTCATTGTCACGATGTTGTTAATAAGGGATTTGAAAGATTGATAAATACAGTTTCGTCAACATCAAACATTATCACACTTTAGCCGGGACGACTAATAATTGCTTCTTCACGATTAGAGCTGTAATGCGAGATAAGTATTATTAGTACTATGTTTGTGATATTGATTTAACGTATTGTAGTCCACTCGGGCCTCTTATAACACGTTTGTATAAATTGTGACATGTTTTTTCAGCACACTTTATACAACACGGTTCGAGAGATATACATAATTAAATAATTATCATTGACCAAGGTATAATTTCAAAGTTTAAAGCATTCAAATATTCGTCGAACATTTGAAAAAAATACTGGGATACATCTATCAGGATGAAAATTTAACATTTCCACAATCTTGGATAAAATTATCTCTTCGAAATTGTGTCGATATTGTTTCTGCATTCGCTAAAGAAATAAAACAATCCATTTTAAATTCTTGCTAAAAAAAGCTGTATCCAGAAGTAGTCTCTCTCTCTGATGGAAACCCATTACAGATCTCGAAAAAGAGAAAATATATAGAATTATAAGTGATGGCGATGATGAATGATACGACCATAAAACCGTGTTATACGAGGCACTAGTGTACTTTACTTGGATAAAATAAAGTATATGATTAAAATTAATATTAATTTAATAGTTTTTAATAAAATCATATGTAATATTACACCGATAGTGTGTTTTTGATATATCTTTAAAGTTCCGCTTAAAAATATTCGATAATTTTGAAGTTTTTACACGATTATTTTTATGTAATACAGTGTGTAATTTTTTTCGCTTAAAGTGTCTTAAAGTAGCAAAATGTACGGACTTAAATTCAATCAGTTTTGAATTATAATATGTAATCCTACCATTATTTCGAATTTGTTAGATTATTAATGACTGGCATAAAACAATGGTTGATCATTTATCTAATCTAAATTTAAAATGTTTAAGCATTGAGAAGAATCCATGTCTTAAATGAAATTATAATTTGACTTATGGGATTGTGCTTTATCAATTGAATGGTTTGTTCATATCAATTATATCTCCTAATAATACTACACGTGCCGGTTTAGTAGCTGGATTTAAATTTCCGTAATTTTAAACAAAATTGATCATTACAATGTGTTTCGCATTTACTGGATGCATCAGATCCAGTGGATGCGAAAGTGTATTCATTATTTGACAATGTTTTTAACTCAGCTCAAACCATTACTTTCTCATTGTCACTGGTTGTTCCAAATTATTAATGAACCTCAATTAAATATTATTCAATTCATTGACAAATTATTGAATAATCAATATTTGCTACTCAACAAGATACACACAATAATCTCCTGTATAAAGTACATTTTTAAATTAAGCGGTTATAATATTTGGCATTAAGATCTCGCTAATCATTTTTAGATTAATCTTTTCCTATTTTTAAATGTCAAGCCATTAATGACTAGCATAAAATGGTCGTATTGTCTCGTATTGTCTATTTTCTTAATCTGCAAAAAAGCACGTGCTTATTGCTTTGTTATAACGCGGTTAATGAATTGTGACATATTTTTGTAAAACACTCTTTATCTAACACAATTTCAAATTAAATCGAAAAAATATATATAAAAATTGCATCGGTTGTTATAGAATTCGCCGAAATTATAAAAATCAAGGGTAAGGGTAAAATTTTTTTAAAAATATTTCATAATGAAGTTTTTATTTATTAATTAGTCTGAAACTACCGAGCACTGAAAGGGTATGACAAAACGAATTTGCCTAGCCCCCATTTTCGTATAACATCATCAATGTGAATGATAAAATTCCTTTCTGCTGACATACGGACTAAAACTCGCAAAATTACCGATTTCCCGACAAATTATTTATTTCCGTCGCTGCAGATGAATACTTTTATACTATAATACTTTGATGTGATTCGTAATTACATTACGGAGGAATAAAAAATTTCTGAACCCCGTATCTGTTATATTTCATATCGATATTCCCATTATTAGAGTCGAGGTGTAGTAAATACATCACCGGTAGGGAAAGGTTAATATAACAATTTGAAAAACATATATATACTGTATATATGTATACACAGATTGGACAGTTACTGCCCCTAGGCGTCGCCTAAGCTCGTTAATTAGTAGTTACGCCACTGTTTCTAAGCGTCCAGATTTCGTCGGGAATGTCTCGATTTAGTAGCCTTCATCGTGTTGGTGAGGTGTAAGATTTCTGTTAGATAAAAATTTCAATCCCGAAATTTTCGGGATTACGTTTTCTAATCCCGGGATTCTTAAGTACCTAAAACTGTCCGGGATCCCGGGATTGGATTCTCTAGCTGCAACATACCATCAATGACGCAATAAACGCAACAGTTTAAATGTTTTAAAGAGAAAAAATGTGAATTTTCCTTCCTGTGTTATTTCAAAACCGTGATAAAAATTATGCCGGTTGTATATCATTTAAAAATATTTTTTCTTGCTATCGGCCGATAATGATCGACGAAAACGTTCTACGCAGAAGCATGATACACATGTGGCACCATTGGCTAGTAACGATCGGAAATAATGTGAAGAGTGAATCTCATTGGAAAATTAAATCACACCATAAAAATGGAAAACTTGCATTCCATTTTCATGATGTTATTCGCACTTAAAATCGTTCTCGTTATTTATGCCCTTAGATGAATTTGAAATTCAAAGTATAAATCTCTATGCACGCTATTAGTTTTGAATTTAATTTGCAGGTTTAAGTGCATAGAACGGATTTATTTTTTTCCGCGTGAAGTGCATTCGATGGGAAGCATAATACTATTCACTCAAAAAGCTTTGTTTGCTCTTATGAAACTTATTTAAGCACCAATGTGAAAGTGGTATTTATTTGTATTGACTTAATCAATTGGAATGTTCAAGCTTCCGGATAAATTCAAAAGCACGGAATGCATAATTGGATGACGAGAGGGTTAATAGTAATAAATTATATAAAATAAAGTACTGATTTCGGTGGTTTAAAAATTCGTTTAATACATTCGTATATGCTATAAAAAATGACTAAACAACAGAGAAAAAGCTACTTAATTATTTGCAGTGTGTGAAAAATTTAGTCTAGCAACTGACTGGAGTTTGTCCAGCCATTTGATCGAGCCTCGACTTTAATCTTCGATTCCGCTTGATATTCGCTTGAATGCAAAGCTGCATAATATTCTAACAGGAGTTAAGAAGGATTGTAAAGTCTGTTCTCAAAGAAACAAAGCCGGCAAAAGACATCAAAACATGTTTGGTTGACGACAGAATATATAGGTTTTAAATTTAAATAACTAAAGTTATATGATATATATAACAAAAAATAGTTAAAAATAGCAAAATTCATATTTAAAATCACAATAAACCTTGCAAACAGAATGCATTTTGGCAGCATTTTATAAATGGAAGCGGTTGTATTTGCATCATATTCGTACAAATTTTATTTTATACAATAAAAATTGACTTCAGAAATGTTTCGAGAAATCTGAAAATTTCTCAAGACATGAGAATTCTCAATTAGAAATACTAGTTCATCCCAAAAAATATTATATTAATATATAGGGAAGAAAATAAATTAATCATGGACTATTTGATCTAATTGATATCGACCTGACCATTTGATATTATTTGATACCTGACTTTCACCTGTTTGTTCTAGCTATGTCTATTTTTTTCAGTTTGCTTTCAGTCTGACCAATTAAATATTGTTTGATTGTCCCCGGTCCATACCAAACGCCCAAAGTTCCAATACTTAGATGCGAATAATTTGACTAACTCTTTTAAAAGCAAGCTGGTACTCAGTTTATCTACTATTCATTTCTACTTTAAAAAATCATGGCTTGCTTGTCACTCGCTATTTCTTACATAGTCGACACTACGCAACAATTTGGAGCATGATGAAATTTGTCGATTCGGAGCTAAGAAGCTTTAATAATAGAACCAAGACAAGAAGAACATCAAATAGACGGCTTTGAGGAGAGGCATATGAAGAACACTTTGCAACGTAAACAGCATTGTCTTCCGATGCCTTCTATATCTAATTGAGAGGGTCAACCTGAAATAGGGAAGCACTCAGTATCAAATTCGCTTGGGTAAGTTGCACATGGACGGGGAGACACTCTCAGTTGATGTAGGAACGAATCTGAGATGCGTCACGTCTGTCTTCATCCTAGCCCGACAACACCCTAGTGAGGAAAGGAGTGACTGGACTCTTTGCGCTCCAGAAAGCCCTTTCTAGTAGAATCAAAAAGGTCGTCTAGAGTAGTTTTCCATTGTCTCCCGAAGAAAACTACCCAGTATTTACAAACCTCCCACACTCCCTATCGAGACGGTTGCGAAAGCGTTCGTCAATGCGTTCATTCAGGACAGCCACTGGGTGAACGTTCGAAATGAAATTCGATGGCGAATGAGGGGGTGAATGTATGATACAGACGAGATGGATGTAACCCCTTCCTGTGAATGGATATTGAAGATGGCCATAGTTCTGCAGTGGACTGTCTGTGGCTGCAATATGATGATAATGATGAAATATAAAGCTTACCAGAGAGTGGTCAACTTCATTCTATTGTTACCGTCAAACTGCACATATTTTTGGTCGAACAAAAATTAATTACATTGTCTAATTACAATGCATTCACTATCGATTGACGGCGATGGTGGCAAGATTCGTACGAAATTGTTCCCCTTAACTAGAAAACTTAACTTTAATTACGAGAAGAGTTTCATGAATAAATTGTGTCTCATGTAATTTGTCGAAGTACAAAAACGTAGATAGTTTAAATTTTATAGCTGTAAAATTAATTCCATGGTATATAATGTAGAATTTCAAGCCAAATATTTATAGAAGTGCATATTAAATTAATCGGCCCGATGACTTAAGACCAGATGTTCATGTATTAAAAAAAAATAAGACAATTTTCCCATAAAAAAACATAATATTTTATATTTTTATAGACTATAGAATTAAGTCGTAATTATGTATATTGTTTTTCTTACTCGTATTTCTTCCTAAATATTATATTTGCTGTGTACTTATAATGAGATTCCCAGATTTCAATATGTTTCTTAGCGCTATATTATCCAGGCTCGAGCTCATTTATACTACATTTTTCACCTACGCGATAACTCTAATGTTGGAGACATTTCCTAGAAAGAAATTTCTATAAATAAATCGTCAATCCTTAACTCCCACGTAGAAGCAGAGATGGAAAATAATATGTTAAGTAGGGAACCATCAATAATTAAAGAGAGTAAATTCGAAAATATTATTCATGTAAATAAGATTTAATACGAAACAAATCAAGATATTATTAGAGACTGCTTATGAACATGTTGCACGTAAACGAAATTGTCAAAAACTTGTCAAATTGTTAACATTCTGATATTTTAGTAGATATTTGGAGACCACCATTGTGTCGAAATGAGTCAGAAATACTGTCCCTAAGAAAATCTTAATTTCAATAGGCGCCATATACGATTGGAATGTTTTAAAAGTGACCCACCAAACGGTTTATATACTGATACTTTTGACTAATTTTATAGTAGCACCGTCAAAGCGGACTCAGTCATGAACCAGGTAGGTCCTTACATTTTCAATGCCACCCACTGCTTTTAATCAATGATGTACAGCTCCTTTAACGCATTCGCGGACACGTCTGCAATTGCAGACGGTTGTGATAAGTGTTTATTGCGCCGGATAATAACGTTCCTACACACTGCCAGTTGTGTCCAAGTCACGACCTTATTATATACGTTAACGATTCTGAAGCTGAAAATATAATCAAAATAATGCTTCAAAACGTGAACGAGTGGCAACACAGGCGCCCGCCACGGGCGCAACTTGGCTTGAGGCGCAAAACACAGAATACCGACCCAATCGAGAGTTGCACATAGTTTTTATTTTACTTGACCATTCTACTTTATATGCATCAACACTGATTTTCTTTGTCCGTTTTTATAATATTGTAAATACTAATGTGTTTAATCCTTCTATTCTTCGGTATCGCTTAAACATTGAACCGACCCAGCCAGCATAAGCTCGCAATAAAACAAAGACAATAATATTTTCGACCGATCGCAAATTTTAAACTTCACTCGATCAGTATTTTTCGGACAATTTCGTTTTGTAATGAGAGTTCATAATCGGTCTGTAGACATATTCAGATATAGCGACTGATCGCGAGACGCTCGTTTCGTCACGTCAGCGGTCCGAAAAGTGGACCGGTTAGACACATAGATCATGTGGCCATTCCGTCCTCTTTTAGGGCCTTTTGCGGCATTTTCTATGATTTATACGATCATAGAAGGCTTCCTCATTGACAGTCATCCAATTTCACCATTTCTGGTGGTTATCTCATTTGGTCGACTATTGCGCTGTTTAAACTTCGGCAAAAATAGCAAGCGGGTATTTTCGACAACCTATCCCAATTAAAGTTATTTGTTTGGAAATACATTATCTATAAAACTAATACAAGTAATTTTAATAAACGTATTAAAATCATCAAAATAATATCAAAACTTTTGCATCAACCTATAAATTGAATTGAGTGCCAGAAATCATATATCGGACATTGCAATTATTCTGATGAATTACTACGTATTAGCTACGATGGTAGTATTTTGCATGCATAAAATTGACTGAAACAAAAAAAACATTCCGTTTGATAGAACTGAAAAAGGAAAATATGGATTTGGAAATGTGATTGAGATTATGGAACGTTAATTTGTATAGAAACACTTTAAAACGATTACTTACAGATACATTTGGGTTCCTTGCTGTAAATCAAAATAAAAAATATGATATTTTTCTTAATAACGAATTATCATCCCTTAACAGTCTTAAATAACACGGAAGGGAGGACAAAACAAGCAAACAAACATAAAACACACACACACACGTCAAAAAAAGCAAGGCAGGGTTGTTCAAAACTTATATAGATAATCTGCAATGTTTTAGTATGCCAAATCGGGGGTCTTATGGTATTGGGTAGGGGGTTTTAATAAATTTGAAAAATATCTATACGTTCTGATGACGCTGCATGATTTTCACTTATGGCGAGGAAGGCGTTTATCTCCGTCACAAACCTGCCAAAAATAAGCAATCACAATGAATGGTTAGTAAAATTTAATAAAACCATAATCAACATGATCGATCCTGAATTGAGAAATTTTAACAATAATTCGATTTGTTCAATTTCAATGTCGCCAACAAAAATGAAGATCATTAGGATATCACTATTAATATTTTTTCAAAAAAATGGAATAACCGTATAAATCGATTAACCAGTTATTAGTATAAAACAATACTCGACTATCTCAATGCATTGGACCAGAATGGAGGCTGTCTTAATGATATGATTTTTAAAGTATCATGAATAAAAACTTTAAATGTCTTTCTTTAACATGGAAAATACATATAAACCGATATCTCTTATACTGTTTGTGTTATTCAATTTTTAAATAAGATAGTTTCCCTGCCGCTCTCTATATAACCAAAGTAAGTTGGCTCGGACGATCAAGTTTTCGAGAGCAAACGGTTAAATTAATAAAATATCATTATGGTAACATGCTTTAGCAAGCCCTTATGCATTTATTTCTCAAAAAATATATATGCCATGAAAAACCATGTCAAAATAGTTGGTAATGGTCCCATAAAAGGGATTGTTAAAAGCCGAGCTCGAGCTCCCTAATGGGCGATTATTGTGCAAATGGCGGATGATACAACATGTGTACCATATGTCAGCCAACGTATGCCTTGTTTAAAACGTTTTCATCGATCATTATTGAGCGATGACACAAATTACGCTTTATTTCCATTTTTAATGAGAATGTAGAAAGCCTCAATATTCAAAGTAAAATTATTGAAGTTCATTGTAATTCTGTCACTTTTTAATTCCCTGGATTGTTCAGAGAGTTGATGGACCAGAAAAGTAATAAGTTGGCAATATTTTTCATAGATTATATAAATATGTAATATTGACTGTGCATGTATTTCTTGTGCTTATTGCAGTTTCAAACGGATTCAGCACAGTGTAGCTACTCCAATGGGATACGAAGCTTCAAATGAAATGCCATATATTTTATATGTTTGAGTTATCACAAAGGAAATTGTTTGCTAGCTTTTGAGTAATAACGAAATTGCAAACTCGATGCGAGGAGGTTCATAGATGCACTTTTAAAAGTAAATATTAAGTAAAAGTGCACGGTCAACTCTTCAACACAAAGCCTCGTCTATATACTTAAATTAATTAATGAATTGCTAGCTGTGTATAAACAGAGTAAGCTTCGTTTTTAAGTTATATTTAGCTCAAAAACGGAACTAGAGATAACACCCTCCCAGCTTATCAGCACTCGCTTGTTCCAATAGTCTGAAAACCAGCCTCGTGTACACCGGGCATTAGTCTGCCGTTTATATATATACTCCCGAATATTCGAGACAAAGATGAAGATGATCGAGAAGAAGATAAAAAAATCCAGTGGTGTCAGGTCTGGAGACTGTGCGAGCTATGAAATAGGGCTGTCAAAATAATAAATTTAAACGACAAAAGTGCCCACAATAAAAAATATTTTTTTAACCCTAACCCTGACAAACCGATACCTCTTCAAGTTTAACAACTTATTGTATGATTTGTATGACATGTCATTGAAAAGGGTATAAACTGGATTTTTTTTAAAAATAAACTAAGTCCAAAATAGCTGCTAAAATTTCGTTTAAATAATTTAGAAGATGATATTTCTCATCCGTTTGCATATTTTATATGACTTTGGAAGATCAGAAGAAATTGTATTGATACAAAAACAGTTATTTCATGCTATTATGACTAGGGAATCCAATCCCGGACAATTTTAGGTACTTAAGAATTCCGGGATTAGAAAACGTAATCCCGAAAATTTCGGCATTGAAATTTTTATCTAACAGAAATCGTACACCTCACCAACTCGACGAAGGCTACTAAATCGAGACATTCCCGAAGAAATCTGGACGCTTGGAAACAGTGGCGTAATTATTAATTGGCGAACTTAGGTGACGCCTAGGGGCAGCGACTGTCTAATCTGTGTATACATATATAGCGTACATGCAGGTTTTTTAAATTTTTATAATAACTTTTCCCTACCGGTGATGTATTTACTACACCTCGACTCTAATAATGGGAATATCGGTATGAAATATAATAGATACGGGGTTCAGAATTTTTGTATTCCTCCGTAATACATTTACGAATCACATCAAAGTATTATAGTATATAAGTATTCATCTGCATCGACGGAAATAAATAGTTTGTCGGGAAATCGGGAATTTTTCGAGTTTTAGTCCGTGTCTCAGCAGAAAGGAATTTTATCAGTCACATTGATGGTCATCAACTCGAACTAGCATTTAAATATCTGATGACGATACCTCCAACGAGTATAGAGGCTGAGCGTTATCAATGTAAATTCTTAAAATATTGAAAATCCCAATCCCGGGATCCCGGGACTGATCCCGGGATTGTCCCGGGATTGTCTAATGAAATCCTGGAATCCCGGGATCGGAATTTTGGCTTGGGATTGGATTCCTTAATTATGACTAGATTTAAAAAATGATGACGATTTAATTTTAAAGATTAAATTTTTATATTATTACTAGCTGGTACCCGGCGCGTTGCTGCCACAGAAGAAATAGTTCTAAAAATACCATTTGAAATTTGAAAGAGTTATCTTGTTTAATTAGCAATGATATAAATAATGATATTTTTTCCGACAATTAATACATTTATTGATATTGAATGATATATAAAGAAAAAAATATTAAAAGCATACATTTTGCTTACTTAATTGTTCTGCTAAGTGCTTTAGGGTAGAGAATAGTTTTAGATTTAGAGCTTGATTGAAAATCAAGCTCTGATCAAATCAAATCAATCGTCAACATATTGTTATTAAATAAAATAATTATTCATTTGATTCTTGTTTTTTATTTTTTAAATTAAATTTAAATTCAAATCTGGTTAGGTTAGGTTTGTTTGTTTTCATTGTGTCGAAATGAAGGCGTTTTCAATTTACCAATAAATTTGCCCCTCGTTAACAGGATTTAACCTTTATCCATTTTACACTGGGATGCAATCTGTAATCGTAATGAATATCATATTGAAATGCAGCAATATTCAAATCAACATGTACTTTCGATTCTCGTTGCACGTTGGTCGTCTGATTTTTTATCGGATAGCACTCAAACGTACTTTTTCGGTTGTTACGTACGTGAATAAGCGATGAATGAAATGAAGCATTTTAAAAGTGCTTGCGATAAATAATTTGGATATAATTGACTCACGCCGATGGATAACCTGCAAATGACATTGACGTTTGACGTATGTGTTGTATGTGACGACGACACGACGCCTCCTACTGCAACTTGTAGGTACTATATACCTATAGCCTTAGCAACGCGTAATCTCAAACACGTCAGAATCAACAACTTTCACACATTAAGTTTTGAATTAAAAATCTACTGTAAGTTAATTGTACTATGCCTATGTCACCCCCTGATCCCTTGGCAATAAGTGGACCAAGTTTTGTCTCAATCCGATGAACGCGCATATCAACCCATTTCGCCCGAGCATTAGACGGGAAACGCAACTTATTTTTATATATTAGATAAGATATTTTTTCAAAATGAATAAAAATTCTAAATCGACAACCCTGGTGAGTATGTATGAAACCTAGCAAAAGACCTCTAGTCTCCCAAAAAATTGTCCATGTGCCAATCACCCTATTGAAACAAAACAAACCCTATTGAATACTTGAATAATGTATCAATTTCATATTTGTTATTCGAATAATTTATTTAATGAATATTTGAGATATATTTTCAGGTATAAGTCAGGGAGATTTGGTAAAATCTATAAGATCGTCTGGCCTTATGGAAATTATTTACCGAAGGGTTAACGAAAATCAATTGAGCTTTCATTATCATCACAACACTCACAATAAAATTATGTTGATAACACTTGATCTGTCGTACTATTCATATAGTAAATAATTCAATTGAATCAATCTTATTAGTATTATGTCTATCTTAGAACAATTTGTGTCTTGTACGTGAGTCTTGAAGAGAGAAAATTCATTAAGACGGGTAACGCTGCAATAAAGTTTGCAACTAATGAATTTATCACATAGTTTTGGCATACTGTAGATTTAAGAAATATGACTATATATTGTGAATAGAGGAGATTTTTATGGATTATTTAGCGATAGAATATTTATCGCTTTGAAGTTTTCAAATATAGGCCAAGGCGTGTTGAAAGTTCAGCAATATACCTGGCTATTGAGATAAACATCGATATTTAATATACGTATAAAAAAATCTCATTCGATAATATTGCGAGGAATAACTAAAAGAATGCTTTGTTATATGATAAAATTGAAAATTTAGATTATTTATTTAAATTTATTATTCTATCAAATTTAAAGTATCATCAACCATTGCAATAATACAAATTGATTTAAATCAATAGCCATGATAAATTTCATCAATTTTTCATCCATTAGATTTGATATATGGAACATACAAATTATATTTTTTTACATTTATCGTTAATTACAAGTATTTGCATATTTTTTCGCGATTTTTTAACATTTCTCTCGCTTTGGTACCTTGCTTTTGTTGCAAATTAAATCGTTGGAGTTTTGATTGCCTGTCGTTTGAACACAGCAAGGCTTGATTGATTTTAAGGGATGAAATATATTCGATTAAATTCCCCTAAAAAATATCGATTGTTGGTGAAATATCTATTATAATACTGTCGGTGAAGAAATTTACACGGTCGTTTCTGATATCAAACATGCGTTTTGCGGATATATTAAAACTTGTCTATTCTAATTTGTCTTTGAAAGCTATATTTTAAAGTTTGTCTCCTATTATGGATCATTGTGTTTATTCAAAGCATAACCCTTGAAAAATTTCCAATTGACCTTTACGAAGGAGTTATAAGCTTGTATTGATCTTTTACTGATTTGGCAAGCTTGTATGCCGCAGCCACACAACAAACCTACATAGGAAAATATTAGATCAGATTCATTCCCATTTATATTAAAAATATAAATGAGCCATAAAATCCCTATTTAAAAAAATATTGATATGATCTGCTTTAAATAGAAATTCAAAGATAATTTCTGTACCCTTAAGCTTTAAGCAGTTTTATTTTTATTGCAACGTGTTAAAATTTTCAACTGTGCAATTATTCATACATAGAAATGCAAACAAGCGAAATGTATTAGATGCAAATACGATTATTTGGATAATAGGATAAATTTCACCTCGAAGAGCCGTAATTAATTTACACGTAAATGCGACGTGTAACCTTATTACGTTTCAATCGACGTCAATCTCGTTCGGATTTTTCCAATTTTGCTGATAGAAAGTATCGTAAAATAGCAACAATGGAAAACTGTATAGCACAAAGAAAAATTACAATGGAATTAAAACGTATTTGACAGGGTAAAAGTATAACAAAAGCACTTTTATCTGATATACTAGTAATTAAGATAATGTATGTGTTACGTCACAAAGCAATCCCTTTGTTGGAAGCTACAGCATCTATTACAAACGAAGCTCCTTAACAAAATGATATTTTCTCGAATAAGTCCGACGTATGTGTGAAATTCGTTTCAGCATTTTTCGCGTTTTTCCTAGCACAAATGATTTTAAATTTGTGCCTTTGATAAAATTCGGCGGCCATGTAACAAATTGCGTGTTGGAAGATCGAAAAATATTATTATTAATATGAATTGCGTGTCGTTTGAAAATTGCACGCAGAATAAATAGTTCATATTCGAATTACGCCTCGAACTACCGCGTTGGACGATATTAAAATCGATGTACATTTATTTCATTGAAATTACAATTCTTTAGCTAGATTATCTCGACTTTAATTTGAAATCGCGCCATAACATGTATTTATTTCGTGAAAAATTTCATTAACTATATATCGATTTTATTAACTATAATATATATCGAGGAGATCTTTTAAATGCGTTTTTTTCTAAACAACTTTTTCCAAGCTCATGGAAGTGCTCCCATACGCCCTAGATGAGCATTCTTTATAAAATTTAATAGGCATATGCATAATAAACGTCTTCATCGTATAGACTACAATTATCCAAAAATATTTAAAAGTTTTTATTTAATGAACAAAAAACTATAAAAAAATTCGGTAAAAACACAAACTTTTCTTCGATCGCTCATTATTTTTTTATTTTCAAATATTTCTTCACAATTGTAGTCTAAACTATACAAAATATTATACAAAGTAAAAATATGCTTAATTTTTTTGCCGCAAATCAGCTGTTCAGAACTTAGGACATCCATGGTGAAGAATGTCATCGCTCGCGCACCGTCACACGTGGCTTCTTCCATTCCCACTGCCATACTTTGTCAAACCAATACCATTCAATAAAGATCGCCTAGTTAACACACATCAACAATCAATATTTAATACTTTTGTATAAAAAAAATGTTAAAAAATCGATCATTTTTAGGCCTAACAAGGTAAAAACGTCCCTTAACCCAGCTAATTGAAACCAAATTTCAGTGGAGCATATACAAGAGTTAGATTATTGATATATGTGGTGCGTATACCAGCGTGAAAATTGAACCGAATGAACAGCCATTAAATGGCATGTAAACACACGAACCAAGCATAAGTTCAGATAAAATCGTTCTACATAAAAAAAAAAATATATTTTTATTTTAAACAATTCACAATATTTTCCAAAAAAATCCTACCAACTTATCGAGTCGATGTGCTATATGCAATGTTATGATATTATTAAAAATGCGAATTATAATCTTTTGGCGGCCCTATTCCGTGGCTCGCATGGTCTCCAGATCTGACACCACTGGATTTGTTTGTCAAGGGACGTGCAAAAGGATTAATTTGCACGACAGAGGCTCCCACAAAATAAATCCCAATTGAAAGAATAATCGCCCCCATTGCAAAAATGAAATAGTAAATGCTATTTCAGACAACTACAGTTGAAAAAGGAAATGGTTTTGGAAAGCAATTTGAACAAATTTTGTAAATAATTTTAATAAAAACATTATAAGCATAAAAAGTATTTTCTTAACCCTGACAAACTTATCGTATCTCTAGCTCAGAAATAATTTCCTTTAAACCAATTGCATAAAAAAACGATTCAATTAGATTTAAAAAATATTGCAAAATACAAAAAACAGTCATTTGGTGCTATTAAGATTAGAGATTAGAGTGTTAATGCTTTAAAAGTGAAATTTTGGGTATTTGTTCAAAATATTGAAAAAAAATCTATTTCGATAACCTTAGGACAAAGGACATATGTGTGAAACTAGGGAATCTAATCCGACAGTTTTAGGTGTTCATGATTAAAAATTTTATCTAACAGAAATAGTACACCTCACCAACACGATGAAGGTTACTAAATCGAGACATTCTCGACGAAATCTGGACGCTTGGAAACAGTGGCGTAATTATTAATTGGCGAACTTAGGCGACGCCCAGGGGCAGTGACTGTCTAATCTATGTATACATATATAGCGTACATGTATGTTTTTCAAATTGTTAAATTTACCTTCCCCACCGGTGATGTATTTACTACACATCGACTCTAATAATGGAAATATCGATATGAAATATAATAGATACGGGGTTCAGAATTTTTGTATTCCTCCGTAATATAATTACGAATCACATCAGAGTATTATAGTATATAAGTATTCATCTGCAGCGACGGAAATAAATAATTTGTGGGGAAATCGGGAATTTTGCGAGTTTTGGGGCTCACGCGGTCATCAACTCGAACTAGCATTTAAATATCTGATGACGATACCTCCAACGAGTATGGAGGCTGAGCGTTATCAATGTAATTTCTTAAATTATTGAAAATCCCAATCCCAGGATCCCGGGACTGGTCCCGGAATTGTCCCGGGATTGTCTAATGAAATCTTGAAATCCCGGGATCGGAATTTTGGCTCGGGATTGGATTCCCTAATTATGACTAGATTTAAAAAATGATGACGATTTAAAGATTAAATTTTGGATATATTTTCAAAATGAATAAAAATTCTAAATCGACAACCCTGGTGAGTATGTATGAAACCTAGCAAAAGACCTCTAGTCTCCCAAAAAATTGTCCATGTGCCAATCACCCTATTGAAACAAAACAAACCCTATTGAATACTTGAATAATGTATCAATTTCATATTTGTTATTCGAATAATTTATTTTATGAATATTTGAGATATATTTTGGGATTCAATGAACTAAGTCAGGGAGATTTGGTAAAATCTATAAGATCGTCTGGCCTTATGGAAATTATTTACCGAAGGGTTAACGAAAATCAATTGAGCTTTCATTATCATCACAACACTCACAATAAAATTATGTTGATAACACTTGATCTGTCGTACTATTCATATAGTAAATAATTCAATTGAATCAATCTTATTAGTATTATGTCTATCTTAGAACAATTTGTTTATCGTTATCAATGTAATTTCTTAAATTATTGAAAATCCCAATCCCAGGATCCCGGGACTGGTCCCGGAATTGTCTAATGAAATCCCGCGATCGAAATTTTGGCTCGGGATTGGATTCCCTATGTGAAACGTAAAAAGAAAACGCCATAACCCACAAAAAAAATTGTCGATCCATGTGCAAAACATCCTGTATGACAGGATGATTTTCTTGTTTTGTTCTTCTCCAAAGTAAGCAGATTTATAAATTATGGATTTTTTACACAGTGTTTTGAAATACATCCCCATTTTTTGTACGTGTCACACATCAAATATACATTTAAAACGAAGCATTATCTCTAATAAAGTTTCTTCTAAAATATTTCATCGCATAAAGATAATTGGGGCTTAAAATTGACCATCGCCATATTAGCATTTTTATTACTAGGGGTTAAATTTTAACGCGGAGCCATTCCCCTATAGGGATTTAAATTTTTGATGTTTCCGATAAAACTGAAAAATCAAATTTTGATTTTAGATTATTACATTTTTGTCGTTTGACAAAAATATTCTCATTTCCATCGACGATCCATCCGGTTACAATGTTTCCATATCAACTATCCAATAATTGCTTTATGCATGCTTTTACCATCAATCGCTCGATTTAACTTAATTAATAGGTAAAGTGGGGTGTTTTACTTATACACGGGGAATATTGTATCATGCTAATTACGTAAAAGCCGCTATTAAATTATGAGAGTAGAATTTAATCAAAAGTGCATCATAACTTTAATAAGCAATGATTTAAGGCTAAATTTAAAATTTTCTATATTTAAAGATGGACTTCGTCGTCGATGGACAACAAACTATGATCATATTGCAATGTCGGATTTACATAGGTTTTGTTTATCAAAGTCTGGCACTCTAGCAAAAAATAAGGGATGAATGAACAAAATAATTACGCGGTGCTTTATTATATATTATAATTGTGACGCAATATCGAAATTGACACATTAACTGCGGGAAGCATAATTTTTATGCATTATGCTGTCTTTTGGATGACCTAAATTGGCTTATGGGAATTTATTGAGACTATTTTTGTGATATCGAGCACATTCTCAATGTTCAGTATAATTCTGCGCGTTCCGTGATTGGATACATTATATTTGCATGTCAAACCTTCGTGATGTAATGTGAATCATCAACGTGCATTTATAAAGTACAAATTATCCCTCAGAGAGTGATGTCAAGGGAACGGCTCCCGATCTGATGACCCAAATAAACATTAGCTGGTCATAAATTATAAAGCAAAGGAGTGCAAAACAATATTGCAGATCATTGAAAATTAATTTGTGGCTTTATTCATATTCTTTTCCAAGAAGCAAATCTTCAAATGAGCCAATAATATGCTTTTATGGACCAGTTTCTAAGAGTAACCGTTCAATGGACCCTTATTCACTTACTTGACTCTATACCCTTGTACTATGGGAAGAAGAAGGATGTGAAATTTCAAGAAATTGGAATGCGTGGTCTCGGGTTCAAGCACATTGCCAATTGTAAGTGTGAATCATGACAAAACAATTCAGATCCAATCGTTGATACTGGATTTGAGATAAATCGTAGAATTATGTTTGTCGTGCGACTCTTAGGTGTTGGCGGATTAGGACCAAGCTTATTCTGCAATTACATGGACATCTAAAACCTACAATATAAGAGATGTTTAGGTGGTCACGCACAGAATACAAACGAATACATTCTGGCTTAATAGTAATCGAGTTTGCGGCATTTTTGGCTTTTGCCTTATTCAATGAAGGAAATTCAGCACTTGTAATGATAATGGATGAACTGAAAGTAGTTGTTAGCTCACTGAGCTTTAATTATGTACGGCAAATGGATGAGTGGCGGGTTAAATGACAGAATAGAACACAGCGTAGTGGAGATCAAGGAAGCTCCGAAAGCTCGAAAAGAAGAGATGCAAACTTAAAATTTTACAATTTGAAGAAGTTGAAGGGTTGCTATATGATGCTGAAATAACTGATTAGATGCTAGGTAGTTTATGCCATTTATTACTGCTTTAAATTTCTCGTTTTCGGTAATTATTTTTTCTAGCGCGTTTTTCTCGAAACTACTTTTTTTCGACTTTGGTACACTCTAACTCAAAAGGTTATAAAACATTTTTTTTTAAATTCATATAAATATTTTTAATTTAAATATGATTTATTCTAACCTAATTTTGGGATAATTTTATTGTTAAAAATAATTTTTTTTGTAAGAAAAGCGCAAAATATGGTTAAAAAATCGTACTATTTTGTTCAAACACTTTTTGAACATGATTTTTTTTTCAGTCAAAACTTGGTTCACCTATTTAGAAATTATATTGTTAATAATATTCAAATGTTATATTGAATTCAATTAAAATTTGTGATTAGCAAAGTAGTAAACTCTAATGGCGACCTTCCATGGGAAGCGCCTCATAACTTGACTATTTCCGACGGAAATTACTCAAAAAAAATTTCAACTGTATTTTAAAATATTATAAAAATATTATCAAAGTTTAAACATATTCTAATTATTCCTTCCCTGTTAAAAAAAATAAATACAAAAAACGCTAAAAAATCTGCCTCTTAATGTAGTTTCCCCCTTAAGGCGTCTTTTCACTTACTTACTTACTTAAAATCAAAATTTCAAAAATCTGATGATATGCGCTGTAGCCATAACTATGAAGAATATGTCATTCAAATTTCATGATAATCGGCCGGATAGTTTCCGAAATTTCATCAACAAGCCACCGAAAAACCTTGTTTTGAGATAAACGCGTTTAAAGTTTTGGTTGCAGAAAAATTGCCCAGACACAGCTGTTGAAACACTCGTTGTTATTTTGGGTATTTCCTTAGAAGATCTTCATAAATCGGTTTCAAAACCTCGTGAACATCCTCAGCTAGAGCAAGAGGATATTTAAAAGTTTCTATCTTATTGTTTTTTACCACTTTCTTGTACTTGCACCATGAGTCTGAATATCATGGTGCTCTCAGGTAGTCACCTAACGGTCGCCCAAAAATGTAGTTAGACTCGTCCGATCTTTATGAAATTTCGATATAACATTTTTGAAGATATGTACTTTCAAAATTTAAAATAAAATAAAAGTCGATTTTTTTAAATTTGTAAAGTGAGAAGACGCCTTAAGTAAATACGAATTTGAATGATATGTCGAATTTATCAATATCATAGTCTAATATATCTAGATATAGATTTATTATGTGAAAAATCCGCATTCGTTAAAAAAGTTATGTAAATATTCGTTTTAACAGGCGAGGTGAGATGTGCGCCCAATTTATCCCGTAGTCAATGTGTTAACATGATGAATATTTAGCGAATCCGGTTAGCCAAAAATCTATACAGTATGCGATAATGGATCAATCAACGACTACGCTCAATCATAACTTACCTCGATCTTAAAACAGGTTTGATCCGTTTTTTAAAAGTTTTCACACGGACGGCGCATTACATTTATTCAACCGCGGCAAAAGTGAGAAAAGCACTGCCATTTGAATCTCTTATGGGATCTTCGTGGTTTGAATATTTTAACTTGCAACCACATATCGTGCTCGTGGCTCGTTTATTAAATCAATACTTTATTCGTTGCACCACTGAGTATAAAATGCTTTTAAAAAGCGTGCATTTTTTTGAGTCGTGTGTTTCCTCTTTCGGCAATTAGTGCAAATTAAAATTTGCATGGCATTTCGGAGGAGAAATGTTGGAAATTAATTGGCGCATTTTTCTCGTCGAATTTTGTTTATTAATTATATTGAATTGGTTTTATGTAGAATTTAGATGTTTGTTTTGTGTGGGAAAATTTGGACAGGGACCCGAAAGGGATGTAGCAGTAGGGTACGCATTGGGGCATAAATTATTTGAGGGATCAAGGTCAACCTGGATGCTTGAATTCCTGTAATCGAAGACGGAAATGTTGCGGGCGTTCGCTGCTTTATATTTTCGACAATGTGTCCATAAATAGTCTTTGGGTTGAAGACATGATAAAAAAGGTGAACCCACCCCACAATATTTTTTTAAAAAATTAAATATATCTTTTTTTAATATTGGTCATGAATTTAATAACTTTACACTTTGTTTTGAAATGTTTTATAAATAAATATATAATTTTTATATTTAGTCACTTATGTAAATTTGGATTTATTTAAAATGCATGATAAAAATTTTAATAGAATATTGGCAATTTTTTTTTTTTTAGTATCGATCTTTAAATACATTTTATGCTTTAAATATCCGCTTTTGCATTTTGTTTTTTCTTTTTTTTTTGTATGAACAAAAGTTGAACTTACGCGCGCTTCGACGACCCAAGTTGGGTGACATTCTGAATTGGCGCTCTTGACGCATAGCGTAGTTCGCGAACCACCAGGACGGAGCGCGGAACGACAATGACGTTAGGGTACGAAGCGTGCCGCGCAGCTTCCTTATCGATCCCTAGTCCCAAGGTCCAGTACCACCCTAACCCCGACCCACGTGTTCCCATCATAACCACGTGTCTCCAGACGGCTGCATTCTTCGCGCCAAGCTGATAGTTTCGGCCGGTAACATTGGGTGGTTGCGCGCGCGACATCTCCTGGGATGGCAAGAGTCATGCATCACGGCATTTTACCAATGAAAAGAAATAAGCGGTCAACAAGAAGACTTAGAAAACTTTTTTCGACCATAAACAGAGAGAATATGGACGCACTATAAAAGTGCACTAAGTTGACCGATTTTTTTAAAACTAAATTCTACAAATTTAAAAGCAAAGAAAAATCTTTTAAAAAAATGATACAATGTTTATTTTAGGAAGATAGGAACTGGCAAGCAATTTTGTCAAGTGAAAATAAAAATTCCATTCGTAAAATGTATGTAAGAATGAACTACATACTCGAATAAAGGATTTCAGATGTGTCAACATCCCCTAATCAAAACATCCACCCCTGCCCTAATATGCAAATTATTTCATTTTTTTAATAATAAAATCGAGCTTTAACCCCTACGGGAGTACTATCGGAGACCCTCCGTTTCCCCTTCCGCTATTCAAAATGAGCACTCTTGTACATTGAAGCTCGGGTTTAGCCCAAATTTATCGACTAATAATGATTTCGATTTCAAGTGTGTTATTTGTTTAAGCAAAAAAATCTGCTGCGTGTTGAATGAGTCTTTGTCCAATTATCATTTCCTTCTAAAGGAGGAGCAAATGAATCGATTTTTTGTGCATTGTTTATGTGAAGAAATGACGTGATCTTGTATGCTATCAAATGTTTATTTACAATTGACTCGAATTGAAGATTGTCTTACGCTGATAGGAGATGACAGAAATTAATCGGTGTAAAGCGATTATGACATCAACGACTTCATCGATTTTAAATTTGCTCACCAACGAAAAGGTTAAAAGGAATGACTTATTCATCGTTGCAAACGTTAACTCTTTGCGGTCCATAAATATTTTAGATATTTTTAAGATTTTTTTTTTCAATTTTTAAGTTATTATTTAATAAAACACTATTTTTTTTACCAAACTTGTATATTTTACTAATATATTATACAGAGGCATTGAATTTTATAGTTTATAATTAGATAATGTATGGTATCTCTCAAAACATTGGCCTAAATGGAGATCAGCTTTTTTTAAATTTTATATATTCATTAGGTTCGGACAAAATATTATGAATATTATATGATTACGTAAAAATATCGTAAGTATGACCGGAGATGTTCACGAAAGCGTGCATTAAGAGTCACTGCCCGTGTTTTAGGATTTTTTCCGGGCAACAGCCCCTTTTCTTTTTATCTCTAGCAGATAGGCGAAACACCATGAAGGATCATAAAAACCAATATTCCTTTTCAAATATTGTCCTAAACACGATACGCAAATTAAAATCACATGATTTTAAATCAGAGTGGGGAAAAAATGCAGAAACAAAATGTCGAGCCAGACTCGACATAGGACCGCAAAGAGTTATGATCGTATAAATCTAAAGATTTTCACAAATTTATCTCCTTGGCGTTGATTGGTTAGATTTACGCTTTTATAGCATGTTTAAAATGGCTGACTTTAGGTTAATTGACTCGTAAGTTATGAAATAGTTGTCAGCAATAATCGTCATCCCAATTCCTTTGTACTTGTCAGTTAATTCCAATAGCACTTTTTCTCCTAAGTTGACTGCTCTCTGGCCTTATTCTTCTTTTCCAGTATACAGGATACCTTTACAAGAATATCCATTTCTTGAATTACAGACCCACCATCTGATTTTTACAGACACATAGTGCAAAAATATGACGCGAAAGGACTTCTTATTACATTTTATGGAGCAAAATTTTGGATCAATTGCACAGGAAGGAGAAGCTTTTCTGAATTATATCGTGACGTGGGTGTGTCACTAGATTCCAGAATCCAAAATACAATCCAAAAAGAGCTGACGGCGGAGATCTATGATATTGTCATACAAAACTGATTCTCCGACTACAAAAATGTCTCGATCTCGATGACAATTACGTTGAAAAATAGTTTAATTAAATACAAGCATTTATTTTGATCTTACATAAATGTTACAAGCTTATTTTTTGGATGACCCTCGCGATATAATATGATCGAGTTACACATAGGGGATGATAAGCAGCTTTTGATTCTTCTATACTTCTTATTTTAGTGATGCAATGCACCAGATTAATAGTGATCTTTGCTTGACCTCCTGGAATGCGGACGTATGAGAAAGAGAGAATGCGTTGACTGATAGCCTTGGTTACAGGAAGATGTATTCTTCCCGTCAGCTCTAGTATTGTAGCAAATTCCTCTCTGAGTTAAATAAAGATCATGGTTAATAGTTTGTGCATCTTGAAGAGTATGTATGGAGCGTGAGCAGCTCAAGAGCTTTGCGATCCGGGGAAACCGACGTATGTACGAAACAAAGGCTATCTGTTCTTAGGAAATTTTCTTAATCATTAATACTTATATACAGATAAAATACGCCAGATTTATCATAATAATAAATACAAAATTGGTTGAATATTTTGTTATTGCTGAAATTCTATATTTTGCAAATTTGTCTGCTCAAAAATCAACTTCCCCGAGAAAAGTTTTTGCGAGCTTAATTGATTTTGATAATCACACAATATAATTTAAAAGGCATAGACATATTGAATTATTTAAGAGCGTATTTTCTTTCAAAATCATTTTTTTTTTTGCTTGCATAGTCTTCAAACATATATTTTCTTAAAAAATTAACTGTAATTTTATCTCAAGGATCAATTTAAAATCACAATCACACACAGACCAAGCTGACTACCACTGTACTTGATAGTGTTTTATAGTTGTTTTTGCTAACCCTTTGTTTACGTTTAAATCTCGAAGCCGCTGGCAATAATCAATAGCTTCGTCCGTAGAGCTATTTAGTGTTATAGACAATAAAAACGAAAAAACTTCATAAGACCAAAATGTATACATATTGCAATGCTTAATGCACTTGTTTCAAATGCAATTTTTCATTGCTAAATGATCATGTAATAAAAAATACAGGCTTTAAGGAAAGTTGTCATGGGAATCATTTTATAATATATTCATCGTCTTCAATAATAAATTATTAATCGATATTTTGTCAGGGTGTAAATAAGGGTAGAACTTCTGGGTCACCTAACAGGTTTTATAGTGCTTAAACATGCAAGTTCCGTAATTATAGAGTGACAAAGAAAATTATACATTGTAAAGGTCAACGTAGAATGTGAAAATTGACTGTCAATTTATATATGGAATTTAGATTTTATAGTTTGTATATTAATTCGATGCCGCTTATATAATATAATGTATTTTGATGTTTCAATCGATTCATATCTTGGCAACTATCCGACGGATTTGTTAGATTTTCGATACTTTCGATACTAAATTATTATGCTGATGAATTATATTGGTGAATCCAAAAATGTCTTCACATTTTAATGGGTCTTGGTGTTTCCATTTTATTTTTAAATAAATTCAACAGCATCATAAGGCCTGTCCATTGAATGATCTATGCTACGTAACTGAATGTACTTGGGGATGCAATGATCTGAATGCCGAGTAAAAACTGTTTTATTAGTATGTTAAGTAAAAATAAAAATATTGATTATGTGTTGAAACTAGGGCTTGTACAAAACCGACTTTCTTCAAAACCGATTTTTCGTACGAAAACGGTTTTCGGTTTTAAGAAATATATGGAGTATTAAATCAATCTAACGGATTCAAATTTTATTCAATATTAAAAGCATTACATGCTGTCTAGTGAACGCGTCAATATTTTTTTTTTGTAAAAAATTCTTAATTATATTCAAAATCGGTTTTTAAGATCAATAAACCGGTTTTCGAAGGTCACAATATTTGGCTAAAAACCCGGTTTTTCAAAACCGGATTTGAAAACTGACAAGCCCTAATTGTGACAATAATGATGAAGAAATGCTCAAAAGTCGTAAATGATCCCGCAGAACAGCATATGATATGCATGCATATTCTAGGATAGACAAGTTGCCTTTAGACAATAAATCATATAAGTCAAACTATTTTTTACGAATTAAAACATATCTAAATTCTCTGGCTGTTAAAAGGTTAATAGATTTTTTTGCAAAGTTGTTTTTCGATAATTTGCATACATATTTATGAATTGAAAAGGCGAATTAATTTTAAAATGTGTTTATTTTCGCTCAAATAAGGATGTTATCGGTGCAAAGCGGTTTAAATTATATTATTATAAGATTCATTATCGATCCATCGGATGATTCTGAGAGATTTTATATTCCCAAAGGAATTAATTAAGGTTAATGTTTGTAGTTTAAATACATTTAACAAATAAACTTCTTATAATAAGCGGATCGTCTGAGCTTATTTCAAAGCTTCCATTACTTACTGTAAGTCTCTTTGGGGAACAACATTGAATAAGAGCCTTTAAGGCGGAAATAACTTCAAAGACATACTATAAAGTCCAATAAATTTGCCATTAAAAATCGCTTTCATTCAGATTAGCATCGAAATGATGGAATAAATTGCTGGCTTTTGATAATGCATGTTCAATCAACGCTTAAAGCTCGATCGATTGAAGTTTGAAGGTTTCTAAATGGATTTGCATACAATCTGTACACACTGTGATGCACTACTAATGGATTATCCTCGGCATGTAAAATTGCAAAAGCGTAATTGTGTTTCCATTAGTTGAGATATAAATTTGAAGGTGTTTTCGGATGAATTTATAAGCATATTCAAATTGGCAATGGTTGATTATAGGGCAAAGTGAACGGATGAAAAAAACATCATGGGATGTGACTGAAAACTATTGTTGAAGATGTATCTATTTAAAATTGATTGATAATGGTTTAAACATATGTTTTTCTAGATCATAAGATAGATTATTTATTTTGCGTTATGGTAAATCGATAGATTTCGTATATAAATCAATTGACATCTGCTTTATTCTATAACACGGAAACTTGAAACACAAAGAGGAAATGCCAATTGAAGAATTGACGCATTTGAATGAATTGTATCCAACGTCTCAGAATAAATAGAGTTTTTGGCTGAATTACAGATTATTTCTGTTATTAACGTTATTTCTATTTCCATATCAGATGTCTTGTCTCGAAACAAAGCCTTAATATCAATCTTCAATATCCAAACGAAAAAAACACGACGAAGGTTGATGGCATTATTAATGATATCGATAGTGAAACACGTGATAAATGAAATATCAAGG
Source organism: Stenopsyche tienmushanensis (assembly GCA_008973525.1). Classification (NCBI taxonomy): domain Eukaryota; kingdom Metazoa; phylum Arthropoda; class Insecta; order Trichoptera; family Stenopsychidae; genus Stenopsyche; species Stenopsyche tienmushanensis. Next base: position 275,332 of record WACJ01000369.1, read on the forward strand.
CTCTATAAAAAAAAGCTATTGACTACTCGAATAAAAATAGACGGAAGGATTTCATAATAAAATAAATTTAGAAATCATCCTTAGTATTGTAAAATAATATGATAGATGGATATTTTTATTTTGAAGCTGAAAGAGGAAAACTTTTCAAGCTCATGGAAGTGCTCACACACGCCCTAAATGAGCATTCTTATGAAATTCAGTAAGTATATGCACAATAAACATCTCCATCATTTGACCTATAATTATCTAAAAGCATTTAAACGTTTTGATTTAATGAACAAAAAAACTATCAAAAGTGTTGGTAAAAACACAAACTTTTCTTCGATCGCTAACTATTTTTTCATTGTCTAAAATTTCTTCATAATTATAGTCTAAGCTATACACAATATTATAAAAGTAAAAATATATTTATTTTTTTCACTAAAAATCACTTGTCCAGGATTTAGGACTTCCATAGTGAAGAATGTCCTACTACCATATTTGTCAATTTTTAAAAAATATTTTTATATTCAATAAAGATCACCTATTCAATACACTAATATTAACATCCAAAATATAATGCTTTTTGCATAAAAAAATGTTGAAAAATCGATCACTTTTAGACCCAATAAGGCAGGAAACGTTCCTCAATAACAAACGTATATTATTGGAGATTCGCAGAGATTATATGACATTACGATTTGAGTTGCTGCTTTGAATGATTTTTTGAAGCTTTGTGAAAAATAATCATATTGTTATCAGCGTCTGATAGCTATGGAATAAAAATTGGTAACATCTGGTAAACCTTGCATTTTAAGTAAGAAGATGAGAAAAGAAAATGTCGCTGGAAGATAGTTGAAAGCGATCGAATTTACCTAAATATATTTTTTGAGTGTAACTAGAAGAGGACAAAGGTCGTCCGATAGTCTTGGCAGTGGGAAGACGTATTCTTCCCGCCGACTTTATAATCTCATTACTGATCATTCTTTCGGCCATAATAAAGGCGTTGAAGAAGAACTCGTCATGCTGTTTTAATTTAACTCGAATTGAATAGCAAATATTTTTTTTAGCGAAACAAGCATAGTTGAGTATTGTTTTGTGTATTTTTGACTATTTATCGTTTAACGCTGTTTATATATCATGCTATGAACGATTTTGTAAGGGATTCATATTGCATGGTACGAGTACATATTTAGAGCGCGAATTGAAGAACGGTCGTACATACGAGACATATCCCAAAAGTAAGTGTACTGTGACAATAGCGGGCTGTGGTTTTTTGTTTTTTAAGGGTTGGCTCTCCTGACAAAGCGAGCATAGCAGGAACACGGCAGTACGTAAATTCACGTTGCAGTGTTCAGTTGCGTGAAAGATGTCGGTAAGAAATCCCGCCAAGTGTGAGCGGGTCAATAGCGCCCGCGAGTTTTTTGCGCGACCTGAATTGGAAGGTGAGGATTTTCTGAGCTCTATTGTGACTGGAGATAAAAAGTGGATGGCTCATTACGAGTCTGAGTCAAAAGACAGTTGTCGCAGTGGTGTCACACCAATTTTTCATCTGCTAAATATATCAAAACCACAATTTCGGACAAAAAAATCTTGGCCTCAGGCATCATTTTAATCGAATTTCTGCTTCAGGGAGAGACTAAAAGAGCTCACATACACGTCAATTTTCAACCGACGAGCAGATGTAGAAAAAAGTTCCGAAGTTGGGGAGGAGCTGACGGAAGAGTTCTTCAAGGAGGGCATTAAGAAGCTTGTGTCACGACAATATCTTGTTTTTCAAATACACTTTTACTAAAAAATTTTTAAAAAAATAGTACACTTACTTTCGGGATACTCTTAGTATATCAATTTATTTATTTTATCCTTATCATCATAGTTTAGTTTATCTTTTAGATGGACTTAATATTTACTGCATTTCAGTTTTAAAGACACACTTTTAAAATACTCTCCGAATATACAATGGAACACAGTGTAAAATCCACAGGAACTTTCGATTCGCTCGTACTATGTTTTATGGTTAAAATCAATGGAAAGGTTAATGTCAATGCTATAATGTAGGATGGGGAAATAACATTTTATTGTCTGAGCCCTAGAAAGCTCCGAGAGAATTACTCACGCAATATTATTATGAAATTTCCAAATAGATAATATTTTTCGTACATCAATAAGTCAATTGTTTCACGAATTATATCTCATACATTGCTTTAATAATATATATTTGTGATTCTTTTGATGTTATAGGACATTTAGAATACTGTCTTTAAACCAAAGATCTTCAAACGGCAATACAACGATGTTGAATGGTCTTTCTCGTGAAATCACACCGTCAATCCGTGGGATATGTAACGCTGTTTTGAATTAAGTCAATTCGTATGAACGAATTTCAATCAGCTCACCTGAAACAACATAAAACAATTGATCAGATTAAATATATTAATATAGACAAACTTAATAAAATATCTTGTAATTTTTTTTAATAAACACGTTTATCTGATGTTATTCCATATATTTTTATAATAGCTGTAAAAATATTGGGAGTACAAATTAGTTCGGTCCGTTTTTTCGTGGTAAAAATTCGTTTATTTCAGAACAAAATGGACGAACAGATTAATCATATTGTCCAGCGTAATATTTTTATTAGAGATTATCGTAGAGTATTTATTTCTCATCCCCGGTTACAATCTGATGTAAAAAAACATTTTATAGTTGCCTTTGAATCAACTGTTCGCAAGTGAAAAATCGTCTTTCAGCGTATCTCGGTTTCAGTTCATAAGGCACCCAATTGCTTTGCTTTTGAATCATTTCCATGGATTTCAATCGTACAAAAACTGCTTGTTGAATCACTCCTGATGATTCTGCAAGTTCTTCTTGCGTTTGACTCGAATCTTCATCGAGTAATGCCTCTAATTTTTTGTCTTTGAATTTTTTAGCTGTCCAGAGCAAAGTTTGTCTTCAACGTTCTTGAAAAATCAAAATCATTCCCTATATGATTTATCAGCTGGAGCATTGTCACTATAAACTTCCACAAGCATTCGATGTGCCTCAACTGCATTTTTCTTCCAATTAAAGCAGAAAACTAAAATCTCCCGCAAATGCTGCTTTGTTAACACAAAATTCGACATATTCAACAAAGTAAAAAACAAGGTTTTTTTTATGAAAATTAACAATATAAACTGAATTGACCATTGATAGATGTCTAATCTCTCAGAAATCACCGAAATCAGCTGTCACTAGAAATATTCATAACAGTCAGAGCCATCTTTTGAAAACGGACCGAACTAATTAGTACTCCTAATATTTTCATATGTATTTTTCATATTTTCTATCCCGACCAGTTGAACATCATTCTTAATAATTAAATTCGAAACGTTATTACTTCCTCAAGTCATTCTGAATTCGGTGAATGAATTGCAGCATTGTTTTTAATGTCAAAGCTATTCCAAAGGGGAATCAGTGTAACGTGATTATTATACGTCCGCTCCAACTAAATTTAGATTCTGCATGTGGATATATTTTGACTTGCACATAAGATAGTTCCATTCATAGAAGGTATAATTGAGTAGATATATGAGAAAATACTGAAACATTAGGAAATATTTCGATAGCTGAAAAATTCACCGACGGAATGCGTTTCCAATATTGATTTAAATGAAACTAAAAACATTATCAGAAAATAGAAACTGTACATTCGGGCTTCGTATAACACGGTTATATGGTTACGCAAAAACTTCGTGTAATACAAATCCGTATTATAAAGGGTTTGAACTTCATGCAAAATTAGGGTTTTCGTTCCAAAAAAATATCGAAGATAGTTTATGTAAGTATGTACTTTATTTTTTTAAAAATAAATACACATACATTTACGAAATTAATACAAAAAAACTTTAATAACATATAATATAGCGTTCATTCATCATCGCTATCACTTATAATTATTTATATTTTCTCTTTTTCGATATCTGTAACGGGTTTCCATCATTAGAAAGCTGGAATTCTAGAGAATTTCTGGTTTTTTAGCCTACAAAAATTCGGTAATAAGCAATTGTATTTCCATTACAGGATCATTTTCTATTTAAAAAATCTATTATTCTATGCCATTAATGTGTAGAT